>JAOXYA010065014.1:0-11764 GCA_028565675.1 Sorex palustris | reverse complement strand
TTGGCATATCGAATACGTCACGAGTAGCTTGCCAGGCTTTGCCATGCGGGCAGAATACACTTCATATCTCGTTGGGCTCACTCCAGCAGCTAAGTACTATATCATATACATTGGAAATTCTTCCAAATAAGGTGACACAATGCAACTTAAATGAATAGCTAAGTTGAGCTGCAAATTAAAAAACTACGTTAATTCAATGGGGGAAAATGCTTGGAGTGTTGCATTAGGGGTGTGTGTGTGTGTGTGTGTGTGTGTGTGTGTGTGTGTGTGTATGTGCATGTATATGGACCAGGAGGCTGGGTGTTGATAAAGAGGATCTTGGAACTGACTGAACCAGGTACTGACCTGATATATTGGCCACTCCTGAGTTGGGAGAATAAAAGGATTCAAACACAGCATCAAAACTCAAGCTAGAATTCACTTATACTTCAGTGAGCAAAAAGCAAGTTCTAGATAAAGGCGAAGCTATTATTAGAAGAAAGAGCTGTACAGAGTGAGTGTACTGTTTCAATACACTCATAACACACAAGAGCCTTGGGACCCGTCTAAGAGAGCAGAGTCCACCAGGGGGTAGAGTCAATTTTCCCTTCTCAGTTGTCAACCTTGAGGCGATGGTAGTTCCTGTAGCATTCAGCTGTGCCCCCCTTAGAGCCCTCCCAAAGTGCACCCAGTGAGGACAGAGCAGCAACAACGCCACACTAGGCTCAGAACAGAAGTAAATGCAGATAGACTATTACATTGAAAGGTATGGGAGAGAACATTCAAGAATTACAGGTTCTTTAGGGAGTTAGAGGAACTGCCTGGGCAGTCTGCCTCAGGTGTGAGATGACATTCAGGGAGATATTATCAACATCCAGGGAGTGGAGAGTCAGCAGAGAAACTGATTACAGGAAGAGCGTTGAGAAGATAAGGTAGGAAAGAGGAAGAGAAAAATGGGTGCCCATGGAACAGTCTACCTGAGGAATGATGAGGACTGGCACCAACTAAGGTTGGAGCTGTAGGAATACTATGTAAGATGGTTTCGGGTACACGGAGCCAGCTTAAGGGACTATTTATAGATGACCCAAAGCACTTTCCATCCTAAGATTGGCAATGTGAAGAACAAAGACCGGAAGTGTCTCTGTATGTCTATGGTATGTCTATGCTTCTCTATATCGTGGGTGAGGTTCAATCTTGATCTGGGGAGCAGAATGGCACTCCTGAGTTTGATCCAGAGCCCCCGATGCCTGCCTGGCCTTCCTTTTTGTTTTCAGAGAGCATAGCTAGGTGACCAGAGATATCTCAAGGTGACTCCTGGTATTCATGAGTATTAGTTTTCAAATGACCCAGTTAGGACCAGTAGGGGTGGGATTGACTCAATAATGAAAGGTTCGTGGGGAGAAGTAATCAGACCAAGGCTGAGAGGGATAGGAAACCAAAGCAGGTTTACTGGGAGCATTCTAGGGTGAGGTTCACGGGTCTCTAAAGAGGCCAGTGAAGTCATGCCCAATGTGGGGCTACATGGGTATCTTCTAGGGCAATTTGTCAGGGGAGGAAAAGGGTGAAATAGAACAAGGAATAGGAACATCTGTGCTAGTTGTTGCCAGATAGGAGCTTTGTGAAAGTTTCAGGAATTTTATCAAGATAAAAAAAGTCCCCAGGTGGTTGCACAACCCCCATCTGCAGGTGATAACCAACGGTTTCAAGGTGTCCTTCTTCCCTGAGCCCCATGGGCCAACCCAACAAATAGAAAGGGCTGTTCCCAAGTTCAATTTTCCCCAAGAATGAAGGTTTCTTCCCTGAATAAAGGTAGAGTAAGGACTCTGCATGGGGTAGCGAGGACCCTCAGCCACGCCTGTTAATGGCTCTGATTAACACAGGCTGGTGCCAAGTTCTCAGTTCATCCCCACACAGACAAGGCTGCACCCATCCCCGCAGAGAGCAAAGACAGGGTGCAGAGGAACATAAACGCGACCCGTTCATGCGATACATCGTGAAATGGTGGGAAGGGGGCAAGTTACTGAAGGTATATGTCTTCTCTCCTCTTGCTTCCTCCAGTCTCTCCAGACCTCAGTGAAGCATACTTCTTCAGCATGATACTATGCACAGACCCTGAACTACTACAGACAGTCCATAATGGCTCGAGCAAGCATGACCCAGCATGTGGTCTCCTGTATGATTCACTTGTCAGATTTTGGAATGATAAATCATAATTAAGAGTTTGCTTCATGATTATGACTCTGATTAGACCAGAAACTCACCCAGAAAACCAAGTCACCCACCAACTGCCAGAGGTAGCAGGGAAAAAGGGTTCAAAGTGCTCCCTCAGTGATCAGGTTGTAACTTGATGGAGTACATGAGGGTTATTGATGTGTCCGAGGGTCTATGGAGTTGCAGGTCATATAGAAGAGCAATGGCCTCTTCTCTTGGCTCTATCCATAGGTTTTCTGGCTAGAATTATACCTCAAGCAAATAGATTGGCTGATCCTAGAAAGCAGGACTTCTGGAAAGGAATGAAAATGAAACGAGAACACTAACTGCTCACATGTGCTCTCTGTAGTTTTATGCCTCTCTTTGATTTTAAGAGTCAAACCAGCTGAACTCTCCTTTTGTAAGTGACTATCAAAGATGGCAGTACCCACCTTTGATCCAGAAGAAAGACTATCAGAGGAAAAGGAACTGCAGGTTGAGATTCTTCCAATGACAATGAATCTCTCACTACTCAAATCAGGAAATTGCTCTTTGACTCCACTAGTTTAACTTGATGTGGATTTTTAATAATTTATCTCATTCTAAGCTTCTATTGGAATCACACAATTTTGTCTGTTTGCGGCCAGTTATTCCTCAGCTCTGACAATATGGTTGAAATCAACTCAGAAACACAAAGAAATCTCCAACCTTCTCCCAGGAAAGACATGACTTTTGTGTGTGCTTTGAAATAATGTAATCATCACGGATTTGTTAACTGAGCAAAAATCAATGCAAATATAAACCAAAAATGTTTACTTGAATCCAGTAGTATGGGGTAGGCTGTTCCAGAAGGACAGCTGGGCTCTGTGAACTGAGGGTATCTGCTCCCACACAGAACAATCTGAAGTAAGACCAACTTCTAAACATCGATTTCAAGTGAGGGAGATGAAAAAATGAAAAATGAAAACTAAGGATCTTGTAATACCCTCCAAGGCTTTGTTACAACCAGCTACTCACAGCTGATCTCACAGGATGACCAGTAGAATCAATGTCCTCTTTTCTACAGTATCAAAACTAAGAAGTTTTTGCCCTTTCCTGTTTGCACCATACCTCACCTCTCCTCCACAAGGGTGTGTGTGTGTGTGTGTGTGTGTGTGTGTGCGTGCGTGTGTGTGTGCGTGCGTGTGTGTGTGTGTGTGTGTGTGTGTGTGTTTAAGGGACTTCTGACCGCTTTAACATGTTTGATTTTTTGAACTCTATTTGGTAGAAAATGTTATCAGGGAGTGAAAATATGTCTCTTCTGCAGTATATTCATATATTCCTTTAGTTTATACACCGAATCTCCTTTCTGACTCAAATCATCATTCACTGCTACCAAAAGGACAGAATTTGGTATATATGCCCCAGAAAGAGGAGGCTGCTATAGCCTCTAGGAAACTTGCCAAAGTGAAAAGATAAGATCAGGGCCAAGGACATGAACTACACAATACCTTGGAAAAATACTGTAACATATTTTAAAAGGTAACCTCTCCTTGTCTGGAAGCTTCTGATGTCTCCTATAGATAAAGAACAAAGCCCACAACTCTCTTGCTTCCCAATCTGGCAGAAGTTTCATTCCACCATACCTCCCCACACACTCCACAGAAGCCCACAGAGCAGTCATTTCATCTTTTTTCACAGCCTCTTGAGTTCACCTCACTGTCAGTCTTTGGCCACTATATCTACGAAGCTTCTTTGTCCTGAAACAGTCTCTCACTTCTACTCTGTCAACTTCTCTGTCAAATAATGTTCATTGTTTTGGATCCAGGTCAGACCCATTTTCTCAATCTCTTTCAATATCTATCTCTGCTTCTTTCACTCTCTCTGCCACTCTGCCCCTGCTTTACATACACATACATACACACACTCACACACACACACACACACACACACACACACACACACACTACAATTTCATTAATTTGAAATCTTTCATATTCTGCAAAATGTAAGTTTAGTTCATGATCCATTTGGGGTCATGGGCTGAGATGAAGTAACTTCTTATCTCAATGTACCCCCACTGTGCGAAAATGATGCACTTTCTGCCAACAAAAGTGAATGTGTCTGACCTCCAGCTGCTCCTCTGGACTGCACCAGAGAGTTGTGATGACTCTGGATCCAGTAAGTTTGGCTGAGACTCACATGGGTTCCAGGACCCAGAAACACCCCTTTGGTCCCTCCCAATTGGCATGTCAAATCCAGCTGGAATTGAAGCACCTTGAGGGTGGGTCCAGAAGCAGACCCAGATGCATTATGCTTCTTATTCCTCTCTGGGGCAGTGTGGATTAGGTCGATAGTTAAGGATAAGAATTGTGAGGGATTAGGTGCACATATATGCACAATGCAGAGTTGAAAATGGATGTTAAGTAAAGGCCAATATAATTGTTTTGCTCATACAATGGTTTAGGCATGGTCTATGTTCAGGATTAGGGTTACCATTAGAATTAGTGTTAGAGGGGCTGTAGCGATAGCATAGTGGGTAGGGTGTTTGCTCTGCATGCAACCAACCCGGGTTTGATTTCCAGCATCCCATATGGTCCCTCCGAGCACCTCTGGGAGTAATTTATGACTGCAGAGCCAGGAGTAACCTCTGTGCATCACCGGGTATTACCCAAAAAGCAAAATAAATAGATAAATAAATAAATGAATAAATAAAAATAAATTAGTGTTAGAGCTATGGTTATATTTATGTTGGTGTCAGGTTAGGGGCTCAGATTTGCACTGTGCTGTTGAAAGCAGATGTTAAGTATAAGATAATGTCAGTTTTTGTCCAATAGATAGGTATAGCCTATAGCCACATTCAGGGAAAGTGTAGGTTATAATTGGTATAAAAATTGAAGCTAGGGTTAGGGTTTGCATAGGCAGTAGGTGTTCATTTTTCTGTTTTAAGGTTAAAATAGATTTTAGGTACAAGACACTTGTAAATTTTTGGCTAATTCATAGTTTTAGGCCTAGGTTATATTCAGAGTTCTACAGTTACCTTTTGGAATAGTGTCAAATCTAGGGTAGCATTTGGGTTGGTGTAAGAGATTTTGGGCCTAGGCTTGGCTATGTTTCTCATAAAAATAAAAAACTTTTATGAGGGTGATGGTCAAATTTAAGATAATTGTGAGGTTTAGATTTTGTGTACTCAGGGTTAGTATAGGCTAGGGTAAGAATAAAGATATGGACTGGGATTAGGAATTGTTTACACACTGGGTGTTTGCTTTGCATGTTTCTCATTAGAAAGAAAAGCTATGCACAGGGTTATAGTGAAATTTAGAGATTAGTATTTTTAGTCTTTTTTTTCTTTCTTTTCTTTTTGGGTGACACCTGGCGATGCACAGGGACTACTCCTGGCTCTGTAGTCAGGAATTACTCCTGGTGGTGTCCAGGAGACTATATGGGATGCTGGGATAGAACCTAGGTTGGCCTGAGCTGGAGCGATAGCACAGTAGGTAGGGTGTTTGCCTTGCACGCGGACGACCTGGCTTTGATTCCTCTTTCCCTCTTGGAGAGCTCAGCAAGCTACTGAGAATATCCCGCCTTTATGGCAGAGCCTAGAAAGCTCCCTGTGGTGTATTTAGTATGCCAAAAACAATAACAACAAGTCTCACGATGGACACGTTACTGGTGGCTGCTTGAGCAAATCGATGAACAACGGGAGGACAGTGCTAAATGACAGTGCTACAGGAGTTTTAGTCACTTGGTAAATAAAGGTTAGTAGTGGTTAGAGTTAGAGTAAAAATTTGGGCTGGGGTTAGGTTTAGGGATTCTGAGGGTTTAGGTGCTCAAATTTGCACTATGCAGAGTTTGAAATGGGTATTAAGTATAGGGCAAGTGTCAATATTATCTAATTGGCTTGGACCATGTCTAAATACAGGACTAACACAGATTATATTTAGTATATGGAATATACTAAAGGGTTTGTTTAGGGATTGTATAGGGTTTAAGTGTTTGGATTTTCAGTCTTTAAGGTTAAGTTTGGATGTTAAGTATAGGATAGTTATAAATTTTTGGCAGAAACATATGTTTAGGCCTAGGCTATCAGTAGGATTAGTGTTTGAGCTAAGGTTATGTTTAGGCTGTTGTAGGGGATAGGTGCTAAGTTTGGCTGTGTTTTTCATTGATAATTAAAAAAAGCATAGGAAAACTGTCAAATTGATACAATTATTAGGTTTAGGGTTAATGTAGATTTGGGGTTGATCCAGGCTGGGGTTAGGATAAGGAGCAAGGCTAGAGTTGAGCTTAGGAATTGTATAGGCATTAGGTGTTCAGTACTATGGGTTAGGGTGAGGATGAAGATTAGGGCTAAGGTTAGGGTTAGGGAATATGCAGGGTTTAGGTGTCCTACTGATTTCTAAGGAAAAAAGGGGAATAAAGTATTGGGCAATAGTTCAGTTTGGGCTAATTTGTAGATTTCTGCCTCTGCAGGGTATGCCTAAGTATAAAGATAATAGTATCCTCAGGGGTTAACTTTTTCCTGTGTTCATTTTCAAAAAAGAAACTTAAATATAAGAAGATCATTACAATTTGGATAATTGATCAACTTTGGTTTGTCTTATTACCTATTACAGTTAGGACTAGAATTAGGGATAGTGTTAGGGAATGGAAGGGTTTTTGTTGTTATTCAAAGAACAAAAAGGAAGTGAAATAATGGGCGATTGTAAAATTGAGGCTAACTTGTAGATTCTGCCTCTGCATAGCTCTGCTGAGTATCTTAAGAGAATTAGCCTCAGGCTACATAAAGGATTCAGTTTGAGGAGGTTTAGGTGGTAGTATTTTCTACATTCATCCATAAAAATGAAAGTAAAATATAGAAAGGTCATAAAAAGTTGGAAAATGGCTAGTTTTCTGTATTATAGATGGGCTGTCATGCTATCAGCTAGGGTTTGAATGAGATATAGGACCTAGCGTTGGGGAATGGAAGGGTTTAGGTTGAAAAGTCTTGTTGCATTTGAAGAAAAAAATAGAAAGTCAAGTAATAGGTGATTAAAAAATTACGGCTATTTTTTAGGATTCATATTCTGTGTATTCATAATCTGTATATTCTGCAATTATATGGCCGAGCCGGGTTCAATTCCTCGGCCCCTCTCGGAGAGCCCAGCAAGCTACCGAGAGTATCTCGCCCACACAGCAAAGCCTGGCAAGCTGCCGTGACGTATTCAATATGCCAAACACAGTAACAACAAGTCCCATGATGGAGTCGTAACTGGACCAGCTCAAACAAATCGATGAACAACAGGAGGACTGTGCTACTGTGCTATATTGATAGAAATAGCCTCATGCTAAGGATAGGTTCAGTTTCTGGAGGTTCAGGTACAAGATTTCCCAATGTACATGTTCAAAACCAAAAATAGTATATAGGAAGATCATAAAAAGTTGGAAAATGACTAATTTTCTAATGAGCTGCCATACTATGTGTTAGAGTTAAGATGATATATGGGGCTAGGGTTAGGGTTAGGGAATAGAAGGGATTTAGGTAAAAAGTCTTGTTGCATTCAAAGAACAAATGGGAAGTAGATTAATGGGCAATTTTAAAACTGGGGCTATTTTTGGAATTCTGGGTCTGCATAGGTTGGCAGAGTATATTGAAAGAAATAGCCTCAGGCCACATGAAGGTTTCTGACTGTGGACGTTTTAGATTCTATAATTTACTACATTTATCCTCAAAAGGGAAAGTAACATACAGAATTATCATAAAAGTTGGAAAATGGCTAGTTTTCTGCATTAAGATTGGGCTGCATATTACAATTTAGGATTAGGACGAGAAATGGGGTTAGGGTTAGACTTAGGGAATAGATGGGGTTTAAGTGAAAAGTCTAGTTGCATTCAAAGAAAAAAATAGCAAGTGAAGTTATGGGTGGTTGAAGGCTTTATTAAAGGATTAAAAATGAAGGCTTTTTTTTAAAGGATTTTTCTTCCACATAGGTCTTGCTGATATAATGATAGAAATAACCTCATGCTAGTTTCTGGAGGTTTCAGGTGCTAGATTTCAGCATGTCCATGCTCCAAAATTTAAGTATATAAAGATAATAAAAGCTGGAAAATGCTAGGTTTTTGCATTAGAATGGGCTATCATACTATGGGTTAGGGTTAGGGTTAGGACAAGATATAGGGCTAGGGTAAGGGTTAAGGCTAGAGTAAACGTCTTGATGCTCTTTTTCTAAATGGAAGTGAAGCAATGCTTGATTGTAAAATTGGTGCCATTATTTTTGGATTCTCCATTGGTCTGGCCAAGTATAGTGAAAGTAAAAGCCTAGTAAATTTTTTTAAAGACTTGGTTCCTATAATGTTTAAAGGTTAAGGCTTAGGACTTTTGTTAGAGTTAAATCAGAGCAAAGGAGTGAGCAGTCAGTGAATTCTCTGCCCAAAATAGTGGTCTTTCATGTTCAGGTCACTCCTTTCCTAATCCTTGACAATTTGCCTCTGACTGGAGTGATAGCACAGCAGGTAGAGCATTTGCCTTGCACTCAGCCAAGCTGGGTTTGATTCCTCTGCCTCTCTCAGAGAGCCCGGCAAGCTACTGAGAGTATCCTGATCATATGGCAAAGCCTGGCAAGCTCCATGTGACATATTTGATACGCCAAAAACAGTAACAACAAGTCTCACACTTTGTTGTGAGATGTTACTGGTGCCTTCTCAAGCAAATCGATGACCAATGGGAGGACAATGCTGCAGTGCGACAGATGTCCTAGACATAGTAGGGTGCCAAGGAGAGATAAGCAGGACAGAAATGTACAACTTTTGTCACTTCATATTGTTGAGTTCAATGTACCGATAGCTCCAACCTCATTCTTGAAAATCTTCCTTCCGTCCCCCAACACCAAAACTTTTTCTGTGAGAATGGTTCAAAGTCACAAATCACTGACATAACACATGCTTGAATCAGAAGCCAGGTTTTCCAAAATGCCAAGGTTGGGAGTAGGAAAGGGTTGGAAAAGGAAGAGAATTTAAATTGTAACCACAATTTGCACCCACACTGTACAAATTTAGTCAGTAAACCCTGAGTAAATTTAAATTATGGAAATGATGTAATTAGAGTGCCTGCCAACCAGAGAACCATAATATGGTATAAGTATTAGCATATAATAATTTATGTATCTGAATTACCATATATAATTATAGGTTTTTATATAATACACATTATGCTATAGCTGCTATTAGAATTGTATAATTATATGGAATGGTGTGATCATACAGGGTACTATAACTAAAGTTTATGTATTAATTCAAGTCTCTCAGATATTAGCTTAAAATATACAGAATATACACTGTACAACTAATACCTTCAGAAATGGTCATTATTCAGAGTTTTGTTCCTAGTGGGGGTCTCCTAAGTGGTGCTTGGAGGGGTGGGTATGGAACAACTCTTGGTAATCTTTTGTTCAACCAGCCAGCTCAATATAAGCACGCAAGAATGTGGTACGGCTTGGGCCCTGGAGCGTCATGAATAATCTAGGATATGAGGATAAAATCCAGACTGGGTTTATGCCAACCAAGAGCTTCAATGCCTGTAACCATTTCTCCTGCTCCCCATTTTTCAGATTTTACTAGCCAAGAAAAGAGGAGAACACTATGCCAAACCAAACCAAACAAAACCAAAACAACTAGTTAGACAATCATAAATTGGCAATGGGCTTTCACTATCTCCAAATGAATTTTTTAAAATTTTTTTATTATTTTATTTTTTTTATTAGTGAGACACCATGTTAATTTTTAAATCTACTAGCAGGACCAGGAAAAAACTTTAAACTGTGTGGACTTTCCCTCTAGCTTTATCCTGCATAGGCAGTGAGAAAATGACACTCAGGAGTATTTACAGAAAATTGGAAACATGACAAATCTGAGTGATGGGCTAGAGGAAGGAAGAAGGCATGGACAGGGCCTCATTACCTGACCTTATCTTTCTCTCGGGTCTCTTTTCTCTATGAGACATCTTCTCTTTTAGCCTCAGTTTTCCATTCAGAAAATGGCATTAAAAAGAAGTGACTCTCCCAAATCCCTGCTCACTCTAAAATTTATGGTAGCACAGGCCTCCAAGGCTTACAGTAGCATACACCTCTAAGACTTATCGTAGCACCCACTTCCTCCTGACAGAACTATTTGGAGTTAAACTACCAGACACCCTTCGGAGAGGGGTGGATAGCTGGCAGGTGAACCATGGCGAAGATGGGATCAGACTTCAAAATCTCATTCTAGTAAGAGTGACAGAGACAGGTTCCTCAAACCAGGTTGGAGTCTCACCATCACAATAGACACCAGGTAATGTTTGCTGTGGTTGTAAAATTTAAAAGTGATGAAGAGAATGAGCAAGAGACACATAGGGTCCTCTGACAGAGCTGTGGTTGCTGATGTTGGATGACCCTGGTGGTCGTGTGGTCGTGGTGTGTGTGTGTGTGTGTGTGTGTGTGTGTGTGTGTGTGTGTATTGCTTCTTAACTGAAAGTGTGTTGAAAAAAATGGTCTCAGAGTATCTGAAGGCCAAGTGAAAGAAGCTTTGTAAGATGTTGAATCTGTCCAATGGATTGGAAATATTGCCCAGCTGGCTGCCAGGGGATGGGGAGGTGGGGATCAATAAGTTTCTAACTTTCTTCAGGCCAGAAAAGCCTTTATTTTCTTGTTATTTATCTAAGATCTCAAGAGGCTATGTCTCCCAGGCAGAAAGTGATGCTAGCAGCGAGAGGGCAGTAAGATGTCACCAGAAGGCAAGCTGAAGGAATAAAGCAGTGGAAAAAGAGAGAATGGTCTGGAAAGATACTTTGAGAAAGACCCTCTTCTTGAAAGACCCCTGAATAAAGGTATTTGCTGGTTTCAAGGGGCCATAGGCTGGGATTTATGTCACTGACATTAACAAAGTGATGGTGATTTAATAAAAGCATGCTGTGTGGCTGTTGGTAACGCTCCTTTCTCTGCATGCATGGAGATGGATTCAGGCATGACACTCACATTCATGTGTTGATGAACATATTGCTACAAATTCTAGCAAGGAGCTTTAGTGTTTCATCATTGTTAGTGGAATAGGGTTTCTGCTGTTTTAATTTTTGCCAGGCCCCATAGTCATCAGGGGTCTGGC
Organism: Sorex palustris; assembly: GCA_028565675.1. NCBI lineage: Eukaryota > Metazoa > Chordata > Mammalia > Eulipotyphla > Soricidae > Sorex > Sorex palustris. Next base: position 502 of record JAOXYA010065014.1, on the reverse strand, counting down.
TTTGTTCCAACGGGTCATGTCCAGCAGTGTTCAGGGAACCATACACGGTGCTGGGATTCAAACGTGGGTCACAACCAGAGCTACATACTTTGCAAGTACCTTAACCTCTGTACCTATGTTGCAGGTCATAGGAAGAGGTCTCCATGTGGAAGAGGTTTTACATGGTAGAACTAGAATATGACACAGTTTCCATCTTATACACAGATGTTTTGGTGTTGCTGTGTTTTGTTTTGTTTCCTATAAGAACTTAATACTGGGGCTGGAGTGATAGTACAGTGGGTAAGTTGTTTGCCTTGCATGCACCTGATCCAAGTTCAATCCCCAGTATCCCATATGGTTCCCCAAGCACCGCCAGTAGTAATTCCTGAGTGCAGAGCCAGGAGTAACACCTGAGTATCACTGGGTGTGACCCAAAAAGCAAAAGAAAGAAAGGAAGAAAGAAAAAAAGAAAGAGAGAGAGAGAGAGAGAGAGAGAGAGAGAGAGAGAGAGAGAGAGAGAACA
>JAOXYA010064996.1:0-11764 GCA_028565675.1 Sorex palustris | reverse complement strand
CTCTCTCTCTCTCTCTCTCTCTCTCTCTCTCTCTCTCTCTCTCTCTCTCTCTCTCTCTCGTGCCCTAACACTAGAGCTCATTCAGTCCTCTGAAGGGACGCAACTCTTGGGTTGGGAGAGCTGAGGATTCAGCAGAACTGATGGGGCTGGAAAGAACGCACAACGGTTAAGGCTTTTTGTCTTGCGCACTGCTGATCCGGGTTCGGACCCTGGCACCCTGGCACCGCCAGGAGCGATCCCTTGAGCACAGAGCCGGGAGCAAGCTCAGAGCACAGCCAGATGTAACCTATACGGTCCCTTCCCCCACCCAGCCCAAAATAAAACGAACAACTGAACATTTCTTGGGAATTTGGGGGCTGCGGGGTGTCACACCTGTCTGTGCGCAGGGCTTATTCCCAGCTCTGCACTCAGAGATCACTCCTTTCAAACTTGGGGGAGCATATAGAGTGCCAGCGATTTGACCCAGGTCAGCCACGGGCAAGGCAAGCGCTGTACCCTCTGTACTATTCCCTCCGGGCCCTCCTGGGAATCCCCCCCCCCCTGCTTCTGTGGGTCTGTGTAAATTCTGTTCTTTAGTTCTAAATTCTGCTCTGAAAATTGATATCGTATCAAATAGTAAATGATCATCATGTTATACTAACCATTGAGCTTGGGGATTACAATAACCCTGATCTGACTGATTCAGAGTTAGAGAAGGATCTCTTTGGCAGGAAGGCGGTTTGTTAAAGGTATATACCATGGACAGCTTTGCTCAGTTCACCATTAGGTTCATTTGGTCAGCGCTGTTTCATGTCCGCCTTGTGATGTTTGCATCGGGTTCCTTAGATTCTTGTACCTGACAGATCTGTCTTCCATTTTAGCAAACCTGTTTTCAGAATTCCCCATAAGTATTGATGGCCTAGTTTGATACTTCTCCTGGATTAATGAGGCAACCGCTGTGCACTTGCAACATTTCCCTCAAATAAGTTAAGCTGATTGGTTAATGGAAGCCGAGTAAATTTCTCTCCTGTATTTAAGCAGCAGAGATCTGTATAGGCATGTTTTCTGAATAATACTTAGCACATAATAGAGACGTGATTTTAGTATTTGTTGAACTTGAACTGAGATATGCCAGATTTTAGCTTGCATGACTCCCTTCTATAATCCACCTTAGTCCACAATGCACGTGGGGACTTCCCCCAGGGGGGTTCTTAGGGTCCATCGGTTATAATAGTTAAGTCCGTATGGTCACTTGAGCACCACCAGAAGTATTTTCTGAATACAGAGCCAGGAGTAAGCCCTGAGCATTGCTGGATGTGGCTCCTAAATCAAAATATTGTTGGGTGTGTGTATTAGAACTCCTTAACCTCTGATGAGAACATCAAGTATTTAAGCTTATTGAAACCTTAACCTCGGACCAAAACTCCATGATAGCACTTTGTGTTTGGAATTTGTTCTGTTTTTTTTTTTTTCCAAAGGACTTTTACACCTTTTATCAGGTGGACCTTGAAATTATCTTGGATATCCAAAGAGTGTGTCTGTGTTTGGGGAGGGATAGAAATAGGTGCAAAATGTCAACAATTACAACTTGTGTGATTGGAGTGATAGTACAGCAGGTAGGGCACTTGCCTTGCACCCGGTTGACCCGGGTTCGATCCTCAGCATCCCGTATGGTCACCTGAGCACCACCAGAAGTATTTTCTGAATACAGAGCCAGGAGTAAGCCCTGAGCATTGCTGGTTGTGGCCCCTAAATAAAATAATTAATTAATTAATTAAAACAATTACAACTTTTGAATATGGCCTATGAAAGAATGAAGGTTGCACTGATATCAGAGGTGCCAGTTTGCTAAAGCACTCCTGAAGCTCTAACGGGTTTTTAGATTTGTTTCTCTAATTTATGGTCTACTCAGTGCCCAAGAGGCTGAAGGGTCTCAGGTCTGTCCTGAGATGGGGCCAATAGGATCCTCCTTGGGAATCTGACAGTCTGGGGGCCAGAGAAGTGTCTTACCAGATGTACCCATTATGTGTGTATGGGGATCCTTGCTGCTGAATGAAGTGTGGAGTCAGGTCAGCTGTAAACAGATTAGGTGGGCTTTCTGTGTAGATGTCTATGCATTCTTTTTATTTTGGTGAAAAACTAATTTACCAGGGTTTAGAGCAGTAGTACAATAGGTAAAGCACTTACCTTGCATGCAATGCCAGTTCAATGCTGCCACCCCAGATGGTCCCCCAAGCCCACCAGGAATGATCCCTGAGTGAAGAACCAGGAATAAGCCCTGAGCACTGCCAGCGGTGGCCAAACCACTCCCCCATCCCTCTTCCCACGATGTACAAAGTTCTTGATATTGGCTTTTAGGCATACAATGTTCTAATACCAATCCCTCCACCAGTGGCCACTTCCTTCCACCTGTGTCCCCAAGTTTCCTCCCACCCATCCCAAAGCCTGCCACCTGGTCAAGCACATTTTAAAGTTTGGTTGATTGTTGTAGTTTGGATCTCCTGATTTCAGAGTTGGTGACTCTGGTTTGGATATATCCTTTTTTTTTCCTTCAGTGTCCTCACAGTTCACTTTATTGAGTGAACCTGGTTTAAGTGACACAAGTCATTATTTAAGTGATTGAATCTTTGTGTGAAAGCTAGCTGCAACTTTCTTTTCTTTGTTAGTCTGGTTTTTGTCTGGGAGCCGCATGTGGCGGTGCTCAGGGCTTACTCCTGTCTCTGTGCTCAGGGGTCGCTCCAGGTGTGGTTAGAGGGGACCACATGTGGTGCCGGGTATCGAACCCCAGTGGACCATCTGCAAAGCAAGTGCCTTACCTGCTGGTACTTTGCAGCCTCTGAAGGTTTTTTTTTTTAAATTAAAATTCTTACTTTGGAAAGCTCCACCATTCATAGGTTGTTAGATACACATAAAAGTGTGAAGGTAGAAGGAGAAAATTCTCTGCTTTCACGAAACACTCCGATGAAGTGTCTTTTGTCAGTGGGCTCAGCTGACATGGGGAAAATGCTGACAGTGATCTCTGTGGTAAGATCCTTTCTGGGGCAGCAGGTAATGATGGTGCTCGCCTTGAAATGTGCCCTTGAAAACAAGGTGGAAGCACTTCAGAGGCTTGAGTTTTCTTTTAGACCAGCTGCTATTATAATTGTAGTTTGGTGAGCTGTGCCAACTGAGACGAGGGATTCAGGTTTCTATTATATGAATCAGCGACTAGAAGTCTGACTTTGAAGGGATCCTAAGATTTCTCCTTCTTTTCAAGCCAGAGTACATTTTTCCCTTGTGCGCAGTGGATTTGCCGAATCACTCTTTGGAGGGTCATTCAAACAAATGAACACCATCAGATTTCTTGGTGTTTATATTCTGTTGGGTTCCTCTTTCCTCCCCAATTACAGTTTGGCAACAGGAGGTGCAGAGCATCAGCAGATGACGCATTTGACTTGGTAATAGGACAAGCACCCAGCCTTAGTGTTATTGAATTACGGCTACAGCCCACTGTGAACAGGGCAATAAGTGCTCCTTCCCTTCCTGTTTGAGAGAACAGAAGATGTCACAGTAAGAAAAACCACAGGAGTAGTGGGATTGAAAGGCTTCAGAATTCTGAAAGAAAGATTTGCTTAAAAAGCCACTCTAGGGCCTGGAGCAATAGCACAGCAGGTAGGGCGTTTGCCTTGCACGCAGCCGACCCAGGTTTGATTCCCAGCATCCCTTATGGTTCCCTGAGCACTGCCAGCAGTAATTCCTGAGTGCAGAGCCAGGAGGAACCCCTGTGCATTGCCGGGTGTGACCCCCCCCACAAAAAAGCAAAATAAAATAAAAAGTCACTCAGAAGAGCTTATTTTCCCCCCTTTTTTTGCCCAAAGCACTGGCTTGTGGAGCATCTGTTTAAGCTCAGAGTTTACACTGTTCAAATTGATTGTCACTTGCAAAGGCCAATGAGGGAAGGGTGTGACTGTGAACATATTGATAGGTTGTAGTTGTCAAGGTCATTTCAGTGTCTCCCCGAAGCCAGTTCGACTGATTTAGACCTCTTCAGTAAAATTCTTATTGTGAAATAAAGACGAATGGGTGCATAAAGCTTCAAAAACTATTGTAATATTTTTTCTTTTGTGCCTTAATTAGAAGTAAAGGACACTGACTATTCCCCGACCCTCCCCTTACCTCCCCCCAATTATTTAGAAACCTTCTTGGGCTTACTGCCAACTTTTGACTCCTTTTGGTCATGGAAGCCAGATGCTACACAACAGGAAATGGACTTTTTTTTTTTTAAGACCAAAAAAAGACCCTGGTCTGTAAACTAACAGATGAAGTAATGTCCGATTATACAGTGTGACTTCACAGGCGTTCCTCTCGTAGTTGAGACTTGTCTTGCCAGAATCCTACCCTAAGCACCTATGAAATATTTAGCCGACTAAGACGGCAGGTTACTGAACCACGCTGGGCCTTTGTTCAACTGGAAATAAGGGTGGCGATAAGAACAAGTCTCAAATTCTTTTCTGTTATTTACTGGAAGAGTGCTACCCTTGGCATCTCTTTCTGCACCAGCAGGAATGCTGCTGCTCGCCTCTAATAAGTAGGGTAGGTAGTTTCACAACTGAAAGTCGCTGCTGGTTTCCAGGAGGCCTGACTCTGGAAAAGCTTTCAGCTCGGGTTTTGTTTGTTTGTTTGTTTGTTTTTTATTTTTATTAGTGAGACACCATGAGGTACAGTTGTAGACTTTCAAATTTTGTGCTTGGGTTTCAATTATACAATGATCAAATACCCATCCCTCCACCAGTGCCAAATATTTTTTGATTTGGAGCCCACAATAGACTATGCTCAGTGCTAACTCCTGGCTCTGCACTCAGAAATTGCTTACTCCTGCTGGTGTCCAGGTACTATATGGGATGCCGGGGATCAGACCTGCATTGGCCGCGTGCAAGCCAAGCACCCTCCCTTCTGTCCTGGTGCTCTGGCCCTGAGAAAAGAACTTTCTACTCTAGAGAGCAACATGAGGAAGCCTTCAAGATGCTGCTGCAGGAGCTTTATCTTCTGTCACCAAGAATTCCTGTCCCTGCCGTGCTCTGCTGGCACTGTGATGCTTTCCTCCCTCCCAGGTTAGCAGGATGACAGAGCACTGGGTTGTCGTTGCTGGGGTGGAGACTCTTCTCCGTTTCCCCCTAATGCCTGGTGAGGACCCCTGTGCTCGCTGTCAGCCAGCCCGAGGGAACAAGTAGGACAGTTGTCGGGGGAAGGAGGCCTGAGGGGAGGCGAGGCCATGACAAGCCTGAGACTCCCCTCTCCCCCAGGGGAACTGACTGGGTTGCCACTTGATCTGAATGTGCCTGAGATTTCTGGGCTTCATGGCCCGCAACAACATGGGTTTCTAGTATGTGTCCCCATGTGACACTTATATTTGTGGGAGTGTTCAGGGACATCTTTGGAGAGTCTGTCCTTATGTGACCTTTCCAAGCTCACTTGAAACCAGGCAGGTGGTTATGGGGGTCAAATACAAAATTTTGGGGTCAGGGATTGAGCCCCATGGAGAGCACTTGCTTTTGTGGGTGAAGCTCTCAGTTCTATCTTAACACTGCAGAAAAAGCAAAACATGAAGCCAAGCTCAGCACAAGCAGGAGGCCCAAACTGCAGCAATCAAACTTCAAAATGTGCCCGACAAAGAGGCAGGCAGAGGAGCAGGAGGAAACCCTGGTGGAAGGAAGGTGGCGTGAATGGCAGGGTGAGGACGGAACATTCAGACTCAACTCTGAATAACTCTATAAATATTGTACCTTAATTAAGTTTCAAAAGTGTGAAATTTCACAGTACTCATAAGCATACATATAAATCTCAGTGACTCTTTTTCTGAAAAACTCCCAGTTTTTCTCAGTCAGGAGATATTTTGTGAAAAATTATGAATTCCTAGAAATAGATGGGGAAAATCAGTCAGTTTGGTTGTCTGATCAGAGAAATCAGTAGACACGTGAAGCTTGGAGGGAGTTACTGAATTAAAATCCAGAATATGGGCCCAGGTGACACTGAAATTCTTAGGGAGGGCCTGAACATATAAACATGATCCATGATTGCAAACTTTCCAGAGGCAGTCACTGAAGGTTGCAGGTCTGGGTTGGCCAACTGTGTTCCAGGTCATCTTTGTGCTGTTGTGGGAGTTGGTAATGATAGAAAAGAGCAAAAAATGACCCAGGTTGAGACGGAGCTCCAGGTGAGGACCAGCTCATTTCAGGTGTGACCTAGTGGTCAGCGAGGCTTTTTCAGCCAGAAATGTAGGAGCATGAGAACTTCTGTTTCTTTGTCTAATGTATGTGTGTGATCCTTTCTCTGTGACCAGGAAATCCACCCAGTCCTTCCTGAAGGACAATGATCAGAATCCCAAGAACATGAGGCAGGGGGTTGCCAAGGTCCGCAGCGCCAAAACTTCCTAAGCATCCAGAAACTGGAGGGACTCCAGGAGAAAGCAGCCCATGGAGTGATTCACTCTATAAAACAGGTGGATGCTGGGGTGAGTGACTTTTGAAGGGACTGGGGTTCCACCTGGCTCCCCAAGACTCAGCCATTTCCATGTTTGTTTCTGACTTACTTCCTGGCTAGTTCCATGTGATTCATTCTATAAAACAGGTGGATGCTGAGGTGAGTGACTGTTGAAGGGGCTGGGGATTCGCCTGGCTCCCTGAGACTCAGCCATTTCCATGTCTCAGACCTCTGATTTACTCCCTGACTGGTTCCGTGAATTCCCCTGGTCCGACAGGCCCACTCAAGCCCGCTGAGGAGCAGCTGCATCACACGTGTGTCTTGGCATGAAATCTGTTCATTTTTATCGGCTTGACACATTAACTTCCTTCCTCTGCCTGGCCCTCTTTAAGGGCTCTAGGAAGACCCATAGCTCTTGATTTTATGGGCTCTAATGGGCTCCCAGTGTGTCTACCCAGAACCCACACTGCCAGATGAAAGCCCTGTTCTCTGTGAGTCTCTGAAGCCTGTTGTGACTGGCACACACCCATCAACCATCCCACATCTTCCCTCAGTTGAAGAGCAGGTACCAGCCAGCCTTTGAGCACATGACCAGCAGCCACAGCCGCCTGGGAGAGGGCAGGGGCATGGAACTTTTCCCCGAGATCTCAGATTTTCATGAAAAGCAGAAGAATCTGGAAAGCTGGAAGCATGAGGATTCAAAAGACAGGAAGCTCTTGGAGCCCAATTTCATACCCTTTTCCAAGAAGCGATGGAGGAGAGGAACTGAGGCAGAGGTGGGGAACCGTGCTCAGAGAGACGCCGGAGCAGAAGAATCCTTAGAGTGCCCAAGATAACAATAACCTAACAGGACAGAAACCCCACACCTTGTGAGGCTGAACATCCAGCCAGCGTAGCAGCCCAAAAACATATGGGGGAATGAAGGTGTCAGGGGACATGATGGGGTGTTGACTGTGTGTGGATGAGAGGTAATGGCAGCTCCATGAGAGAGTCAAGTGCTAAATCTTTAGGAGGAAGTGGGGTGATTCCTGGAGGTGGGGGACCTCCCCGAGAAGGAATGGAGGTGCCTTTTCTAAGGTCCCAGGCACTAACTGTCTTCCCCACACCCCCAACAAGGTCTGGAATTTAGGAGTTCTCTGTAAGAGAAGAAGTTCGGGGTCCTCTTCAGAGGGAACCTGATTTGTTTGCATGCAAGAAGCTCTGAAGAGAAGTGCTCCCCCACCACTTCTTGGGAGGACCCTGGCAAAGAAGACTGCCTGGAGGGATTCCTTACAACCTATGGCTTTGTCAGGATGTCTTGCCCCTGATTCTCTGCTGTTTTTCTTAGTTTGCCACACCCAGCAGTGCTCAGAGGTTACTCCTGGCTCTGCACTTAGGTATTACTTCTAGCAGTGCCTGTAGGACTACATGGAGTGCCAGGGATTGAACCTATGTTGGCCACATGCCAGTCAAATGCTCTCTTACTGTACTATTGCTTTGTCTCCTTTTTTAGTGGGAGGTGAGGGTTGCCACACGTGCCAGTGCTTGGAGGTTACTCCCAATTCATAGTTCAGAGGTCACTCCCTACAGTGTTCAGGAACCATGTGGTCCTGGGGGTTGAACATGGACTTCTTGTTGGCAGAGCCAACACCCAGCACTGGGAGCCCAATCTCTGGCCCCTACTCATTCTCTTCTTTATTCCTCTTTACTCTTTATTTAGGGCACTTCATTCCATGCCCTCTGTGTCTGAGTTTCCAGGAAAGGAGGCTTGCTGCAGTGCTCTGATTGATGTGTGCGTATTCTCATGTCTCTTTCTTTGTACATTCCTGCCCTGCTCTGTGCTGGAGAGTTCACTCTGCACCTGTGGCGAGTGTATCCTTCCATTGTAAAAGTTTCTCACACAGTCCTTGTAAAGGATATTTGCTGTTGACACTTTGCAGATTGTGGAGGAATTGTTTCTTTCCCTTCATCTTAAGACAAGAATACACAAGGTTCATTTGATTTGGTGTGTGTGGTATGCTCAAACACATGAATTGGAATTGCCCTTGTTTACGCTGACTATCTAAGGGGAAGCGGGGCATCTCTGCCAGTATTCAGTCACCACTGCACGTCTTTTCCTATAAAACTTTCTTGAGTGTGGTGTGATTCCTCTTTTTCTCAATAGATAAGAAGTTCTAAAGTGTCGTTTTGAGTTTGCCACATTCTTGTTGTCCTAAGTTGCTTATCATTTTCTTGTTGCCTGGTATACAATAGTCTGACATCAGGCCTTTCCTCAGTAGAGGGGCCATTTGCATGCCTGAGGCATCTGACATGCGGGTCCTTCTCTCACAGCAACCCACAAGGCCATAACCTGCCCCAATGATCAAGAAAATATGTGTACCTTGCGGGGCCTCACTCGATGGGGTTGGAGCTGGCTCTTTCCTCCCCTGCCCCAACGAAACCCCAAGTCGCCATGCACGCACAGTCTCTCTGGCTCATGATCAATCTACTTAATGACCTTGATCCCAGATTCAGAAACAAATCTCAGAACCCAGCGGCTTTCTGCAGAAATGCGTCCAGACTCCGCATTACATTAGCAGTGCCGTGCCATCCCAGGTGGGAAAAGGTGCCGTCCCTCTGCCTGTTCCCCCTGGCAGCTCAATGGTCGCCATATTCCAGAGGTAAAGGAACAGTCAAATATGGACCCACAGTGACAAGATATGACAGGGCCACACGGGATGTGAGTAGAGCTGGCCCTTTCCTCCCCCGCCCCAACGAGACACCTGAGTCAACGCCCAACAATGGCCTCTCTGACTGCTTAACTGCCATGATCCAAGAGACTCAGAAACAAATCTAGGGACCCAGCGGATTTTGGCAGAAATCCTTCAAGATTTAATTATTAAAATTTCAGAAATCCAAAATCAACATCTGCTATTTATAATCAGCAATAGAAAACAAATTGTCTAGAGTTGCCTTTTTGGCAGATCTGAGTGTTGGGGTAAAATCTCAAGTAACAATGGTGGGTCTGATGTCAAAATATTGAATATAATCAAAGTAGAGAGAGAGTAATGTGGAAATCATCTGCCACACAGGTAGGGAGAGGATATCGGATGGGGAGTATATTAAGGTTTTTGGTAGTGGAAAATGTGCACTGGTGAAGGGACAGGTGTTTCATCATTGTGTGACCGAGACTTAAACCCAAAAGCTTTGCAACTGCTCTAATGGTGATTAAATTAAATAAATTTAATTTAAAAAAAAGAAAAGAAAAAAGATGTGGACTGAGCTCCATCCTCACAGACCTGTAAATCGTAGAACCACCTAACACCACTGTTGGGAAGCCAGCCGGGATGTGAGGTGGACTTGATGGATTACAACTCCCAGCTGGAAACAGCTCATGCCAGGACAAATTACTTGCTCCAGGCCTGGCATTTCCTCGTGTGAGCCTTCCAGGACAACATCTGCCCTAGACAGCATCTGTAACACTCAGACATAGGCACCACAGATTCAAGTTGGCTCAAAGCCCATGGTGAGATTGGCCACTTCAAGATGCTATGAGAAGTCGAAGCCCTGTGTGCAAGTAGACGGGAAGAGAACTTCCCAGGCTCCTATCAGACTTGCCAGCCCTTGCAAAAGAGCTAGATGAGGCCACTTCTCCACCCCCACAGCCTTCCCTATGGCTGGGCCTGAGGCTTGACCTGGATATTCTCCTTTCTAAGGACATTCCCACTAAGACACCACGTGACCAACAGCACACCAGTTGTGATTTGGCTTTCCATCTCCACTCAGCTCAGCTCTCTGGAGACCAGCCCAAGACTGATCACACCTCCTCATCCCCATCACGCCTGTAGATGGGAGTGCCTTAGGGTTGGGAAATGAAAGGCCCCATGTCCCCAACCTCATGCTGTCTAGAGCTCGAGTCTTCATTCTTAGAACCACTGTGGGAGAGCCTCTGATGTCCTGGCGTCCTGGCAAGATCCCTGTTAGAACATTTTGGTTGTGTCCTGCACAAGGAGAGGGTAGGTGTGACCATCGTAGGGCAGACAGACTCCAGCATCTGATAATGGGGAAGTGATGAAGAATGACAGAAGGGCAGAGGACAAGAACAGCTGTGCAGCGTGCCAGTCTAGAGAAGATTGGACCCCTGCTCCTGAAGAGAAAACCAGGCACACCATGGGCCATCCAGAAAAGAAATCCAGCCAATCAGCTGTCGACAAGATTTCCACCATTCAGAACTGGGATGAAAATTTGTTTGCATTCAGCAGAGCTGGACGTGTTTCAGGCTTTGGTCTCCCACCGAGAACCGGGGCTGAAATTTCAGGGCCTCAGAGACACGTTCTAAGTATCAATGCTTCGTGACTCTCCCGAGCTCATTGGAGAACAGTGCCAGAATTCGGAATGTCCAGCTAACAACCTTGGTGATGCACCAGAAATGGGAGATTGGGTTTTCGCTGAGGGTCCTAATATGCCAGAATCAATTACTGCCCACGGTATTTTTTGAACGAAAAAGACAAGTACTGAATAAACCTGTGGGGATCTGAATGGAAGAGCTTCCCGGTATGAATTTCGTGTTTGTCATTATGTAGCTCCCATCTCGGTTTTCCTGAGTTCTGCTCAGGGTCAATTTGATAAATTTCTGACCTTCCTGGACATTAGCTAATCTCAGGCAGAGGATTCCTTCCTCGCAGTCACCTGTAAAAGACCCCACTCCTTATCCCACCGAATTGGGGTTAGATCATCTCAGCATGGGAAATGTGTAGAGACACAAACATTCGATCCGCTAATACCAGTGGGACGTGTGGTCTGTGAACCCAGAGACAGGCTCTAGGGAGCCCCATCACTTACTTGCAGAGTCATGTCTCACACAAGCGCTTGGAACATTCCTTCATTTCTGTGCAGGGGGAGACTAGAGATGCAGCTTTGCAGTGGTGACATCCACCTGGCTTCCAGCAGGTGAGTTGGAGGAATGACTGCCAGCCATGGTCTCAGCCTCCTGGGCTCGGTAAGGCTGCAGGTCACAGAGTATCTGAGTGTCTGAAGCAGCCCCCTGCCCTGAGCTAAGAGCGCAAAGCAGGAACTGTGCTGCAGGTGACTGTCCATGGGTCGATTCAGTGCTGTCCTGTCCGCAGAATGGCAGGGGAAGCCACTGAGGAGGGAACCCAAAAGCCACAGTTTCATGTCCATCTCTGAGCCTAGAATGAGCCCCGCCCCAGGCAAGAGAGAACATTGTTTGCTTTTTTTCCCTATTTCTATTTTTTGGCTTTCTGGGGTCACACCCCGGCAGTGCTCAGGTGTCACTCATGGCTCTGCACTCAGAAATTACTCCTTGTGGTACACGGGGTACCTTATGGGATGCCAGTGATTGAAACTG
>JAOXYA010064987.1:0-11764 GCA_028565675.1 Sorex palustris | reverse complement strand
CAGACCCACCATTATTTGAGATTTTACCCCAACACTCAGATCTGCTGAAAAGGCAACAATAGACAATTTGTGTTCTGCCGGGGCCGGGGAGGGGCGCGCGGGGAGGGACGCGCAACCCGGGCCCGCCCAGCACGGCCTCCCGCGCCGCCGGGCCGGGGAGGAGGGGTCGCGCCCACCGGTGCCGAGGGCGCGATGCTGCGGGGCCCGGGCCCGGGTCCGGTGGCCTCACTCCAGGCTGGAGCCCAGTCCCGCTCCGGCTCCCCGGCAGGCTGTTTATCTCGCAGGGAAACTGCACTTCGCTTTTCGGGTGGGGTGCCGGGTCTTTATCTTGCGGGGAAGCTGCACTTCCCTTTCGGGGTGGGGGGTGAGCCCCGGGCGCCAGCGGCCTGAAGGGGAGCATGGGCAGTTTGGGTTCTGCCCAGCAGCCTTCTCCTGGGGTCCTCAGGCTTCTCCAGGCAGAAGAGGACTCTCCCCTAGCTCCCCCTTCACTCCTGCCACCGGGCCTTTGCACAAGCTGCATCTGCTCTTGGCTGGGCGAATGGCCCAGGGGGCTCCTTCCATCCTCACCTCCCTCTGCTGCTGCTTAACTGGGATCTCCTCCAAGAAGTCCTCCCTGATCACCTGTTATCCCACCCGACCTGGCTGTAACCTTCATCTGTTGTCCCTGACATCTCCCTTCCCCCCTGTCAGCAAGCCAGTGATCGGCCCCAATGACGACTGGCAGGGCAGTTGGATAAATCCTTGCGGGATTCAGAACATGGGGAAGCGAAAGGAGTTTCCTGAACCTCGTGTTTATTTTTCCAATTTATGCACCGGTGAAGCCAACAGTCCCAAAAAGGCTGCGGGCCGGGCCTGGAGGGTTTTCTCCAAATTTGGGGAGCGCCTCAGGGCAGCCTCCTCACAGCGGGGGTTCACCGCTCTGAATGTACTGAATGGCGTAACCCCAGGTCAGTCTGTCCAACCGCCCCAGCCGCAGGGACCCCCAGGGGACAGGACAGAGGAGAGAGGACAGTGACCCCATCCAGGTGACATGCGCACCTGACTGAGACCCTGCGGGCTTTAGTCCAGCCTCACGTAGGAGGCAGCGTGGGGCGTCCCTGCGCCCCTCTGATGACTGGAGAATTAGCTTCCTCCTGTCAGGGTGCTGGTGAGGACTGAGTTAGATGATGAGAGCATGAAATTACCCTGCAGGGGGGCCGGCACGTAGTAGGTGCTCAATAAAAGCTAGCTCTTCAAATCCAATGCCTTGGAGTCCAACCCTTCCCCCTTGGCATGTTCCTCTCTCCCCTCCAGCCCAGGACAAAGGTCACTCCCCAGGGACACCAGAATAGAGGACAACTGGGTGCTATGGGCCTATGGCTCATAGGACCCCAGTGTCCTTATGAGAAGATAGGAAGGTGGGAAGATCCTGTCCTATCTTGTCCCAAGCCGCTGTGGGTCTGAGCTCACCAGGGAACGCCACCTTTTAGGGAATTGTCCTCTGGATGTCGGTTGGGACCCCTGAAGAGTGATTTTGTTTTCCTTCCCTATCTTCTCCTCTTCCTCCTCTTCAGTGTGGGAGGTTGTCCGTGGGGTGGTTCTAGAGAAACCAAGGAAACTCGCCAAGCCCCAAACCAGAGAGTCGGTGCAACCCTGCCTGGGATAGCTACCTCCCGACGCCTGGCTAGAAGCGGTAATCAGATGTCTGCACCGTTCGGAGGCGCCGTGAGTCAGATTTTCTCTTCCACGCAGCCAAAAACATTCCTGGCGCAGACCTTCCTGAGGGGGGACGGCGTGAGTAATCGCCCGTCCCAAGCCGAGCCCGACTCCGGCTCCTGAGGAACCATTGAAATGGTTACTTCATCGTATTATTTTTACTTTTATTACTGCATTATCGGGCGAAGAGAACGTCCAAGTCTCGGGCTGCAGTATCCTGCAGGAACAGGCAGGCCCGGCGGGCAGCGGAAATTCCAAAGCCGGCCCTGAGCACTGACCAGGCCTTGTTCAGGACAGGAACACTCGGGCTTCACGAAGAACAAGAGGGGCTGGGAGAGAGTGCAGGGGGCGCAACTGACCCAGGTTCAATACCCAACACTGCATAGAGTTTCTGAGCACCGCCAGGAGTGACTCCGGAGCACAGGGCAAGGATAAATCCTGAGCACACCAGGAATGACCCCTGAGCACTGCCAGGTTTGGCCCAAAAACATAAAAGAAGGTGAGAGGCATTTACCCACCTCAGGGCTCCTCCAGCCCACGTGGAAGGGCTGGAACCCCTCCAGGCTTGAGGGCTGAGTTCACAGCCCAGCGTCGCCACTTCTTGATGCCGCACCTAAGGGCCCTGGACAGTCCTTTGAGTCCCCCAGCCACCTGCTCTGAGCAGTGGCGCGTGACTCGACAGCAAGGTGGGCCGGGCACCCACAGGATTCCAGCACCCCACATGCATCTGCACCTCTATGCCAGAACTAAGCCCCCGTGTCAGGCAGACCCTCAGGGAATTGCTGTCTGTTCCTCTGGGGGGTCCCCCCAAGTGACAAGCCAGTGGACATCATCCTCTAGGGAGTTTCCCTGCCTCGGGGCCTCAGTCAGGTCAGCATGCCAGCCACCCAGCCTTCACTGCCCCCGCCCTGTGCCCACTCTGCCAGGGACCAGCTCTGGCTCCCTTCTGCCTCCTAGAAGCCCCAGTGCGGGTACCAGGTAGGGAACCGCCTTCGGGGTGAGACCAGAGGGTCAAGGAGGAAGTTGGGCTTTCATTTTTCTTTGGGGGGTAAGGCAGGTCCCATGTGGTGCTCAGAAGATCTGGAGCATGTGCGCGCGCACACACACACACACACACACACACACTCACACACACACAGTGACTCTCAGAGTCAGGCTGAGACCCTGCTGTGAATTGGCAGTGATGCTCATGGGTGACCTACGGTGCTGGGGGCACCCACTGTGGTATTCGGGGGACCACATGGTGCTGGGGGTCAAATACGCATGCTTTCACCATGCTTGTTCGGGTTTTAAGTATATTCAAAATATTTAAAATAGTTTGGGCTGGAGCGATAGCACAGCGGGTAGGGCGTTTTTGCCTAGCATGCGGCTGACCCGGGTTTGATTCCTCGTCCTTCTTGAAGGGCCTGAGAGTATCCCGCCCACACAGCAGAGCCTGGCAAGCTCCCCGGCATATTTGATATGCCACAAACAGTAACAACAAGTCTCACAATGGAGACGCTACTGGTCTCCAGTAACGCCTGCTCGAGCAAATCAATGAACAATGGGAGGACAGTGCTGCAGTGCTAAAATATTTCAAAGGGGTTGGATGCAACGGGGTGGGTGCTTGCCTTGCACCCAGCTGACCCGGGTGTGATCCCCGGAATCCCACAGGATCCCCCGAGCACCACCAGGAGGTATCCCTAAGCATAGAGCCAGGAGCCAGCCCTAAGCACCGCCGGGTATGACCCCAAATTGATGAACAACGGGATGACAGTGATACAGTGAAATATTTTCATAATGATACCCTCAGCTTTGAGGCCATCCAGACCGTTTTCAATGCTTCTTCACACTAACTTGTTCATCCTTAATTTATGTCCCTTTCCTTGATAATTCTAGATGCTGCAGCGACCGCGGGTCTCACACCTGCCCGGTAGTGGGACTCTCAAGATTCTCTGAGGTCGTGGGGGAGGGGGGGGAGACTCCACGTGGCAGGGAGCACGTCGAGAGGGAGAGGGACTCTGGCTGGCACACTGTGAAGGCGGCATTGTTTCGGTGGTGGCGCTCACCATCTGCTCACCAGGGGGCGCTCTCTTGGCGGTGGTGCCCACCTCGCCTGGAGACGCTGCTGGCAGCACCCACCTGCCCGCTCAGGGGCACGCTTCCTGGCCTCAGTGCCCACATCCACGAGGGGCCCTCACCTTTGGTTGTGTTCAAACATACCTGTGGCTCTAGAAAGGCTCAGGGCACCGGGGACCAGAGGTTGGCACTGCCAGGGTGGTGCTGGGCACCGGTGGTGGCTTCGGGCATTGAACTCCCAGCCTGAGCTCGAGGGACCACCGGCCTGCCCCCATGGAGGTTTCCCCTGAGCAAGGCCTGCAGCCACTCCTGAGCACAGGGACAGGCTCTGAACTCCGCTGGGTGCGACCCTGAATCCCACCCACCCAAAGAAAGACACACCGGACTGTCTCGGGCTGTTTGCCCGGAAACCACCGTTCACTCTCCCGTTTGGTTTATCCAATCTCTTACGAGGAAGTCCATAGCCCCTGGGAGGCCACCAAGATGGGGTGAAGCATGCAGGAGATTTCTGGGAGGGGGCGCCAGGGAAGAGAGTGAGGAGGGGTGGAGGGGGTTGGGGGAACAGGGAGGGAGGGAGGAAGGGAGGGAGGAGAGACTGAACCTCTAAGGAAGATTGGCACATCCAGAGGGACCCCCATCTGCGAGGGGCTGGCCCGAGGGCCCTGCCTCCCCTTGGGGGTCATCAGAGCAGCGCTGGAGGGGGTCTGGCTCCCCTGAGGTAAAGGCAGCCTCTGCAGAGGGAGGTACTAGGGAGAAGCCGATAGCACATGCCTCCGAAGGCACCAGCCACGGGTCCTTCCACGCCCAGACGCAGAGCCAGGCTGAGAGGAGGAGGAAAAAGAGAGCAAAGCCGTCGCGTCTCTGCTGGGTCGTGGTGCTGGAGGGCGGACGCGAACACTAGGTCCCAGGCAAGCACAAGGAGTGTGTGAAGTGAGCCGGCGTGGCAGGGAGGCAGTAGGGAGGGTCGGGGACAGGGGAAAACTGGGGCGCTGCCCCGGCCAAAGGGGGTGCTCAGTGCAGCCCACAAGGCTGCGTGCAAAGACACGTCCAGGGTGGCCAGGCCTTCCGCTCCAGGGAGGCCAGAGAGAACGGCTCTCGGATGAGACACCGTAGGAGCACGCAGCCTGCATCTGCCTCGGGAGCGACCCTGGAAGGCAGTGACCAACGGCCACTTTGTATTGACCAGGCAGGAATGGGACGTTGGACCAAAAATCTCTTTGGAGAGGCACAGAACGAACATAGTTTTAGGGGCTGTCAAAGGGAGAAGCAGTAAAGGCCCGGCTGACAGGATGTTGGCTGCTCTGGCCTAGGGGGTGGAGCATACGTACACGGACACGCACACGTACACACAGCACGCACGCAGACACACATGGACACACACCAACTCACATACACAGAGAGACACAGACACACAGACACACAGAGACGCAGACATACACAAACACACAGAGACACATACACCCGGACATGAACACACATAGACAAACACATGTACACGGAGAGATTCATGCACACAGACACACAGGAACACACGCGGAGGTACACACGAACACACACACATACAGATAAAGACACACAGAGACAAAAACACACACAGACACATACAGAGACACAGACACACATAGACAAACACACACACACGGAGAGATATATGCACACAGACAAACAGGAACACACAGAGATACACATGAACACACATTCATATAGATAAAGACATGCAGAGACACAAACACACACAGACACACGTAGAGGCACAGGCACATATGAGCACACATATACACAGAGACACGTCTATACATGGACACACAGAAACACACACGGAAAGATACAGCCACACAGACACACATCCACACACCCACAGAGACACAGACACATGCAGACACACACACAAACACACATAGACATGCAGACACACATTGACACACCCACACAGAGATGCACACAGACCCACATCACAATTCCTGTGCCCCCAGGCCTGTCCGGTACACACAGACGGCCCCTCCCACCGGCTCAACCCCTCCTAGTTAGACTCAGTGTCCTTCCTTGTTCCCACCGCACCCCCTCCCCCTGGGCTCCTCCCCTTGGACCCTTTACCCCTGGCTCCTCCTCCTGGCCCTCCCCCTGGGCCCCTCCCCCTGGAGTCCTCCCCTGGGCCCCTCCCCCCTGGGCTCCTCCCCCAGCAGCGTGGCAGGGTTGGGACAGCGCAGGGGCCACGTGGGACCCCGAGGGGAGTCATTCCTGAATCATCCCGGAATCCCCCCACGCCAATGATGGATCAGATCTGAGCTTCTCCGACCGTGGAGCGGGCCCAGTGGGGTCACGGAACTGAACGTGGGGGCCGTGAAACACTTGGCAAGAGCGAGAAGTTCCTGACGCACCAGGGGCGAGCGCAGATGCCCGGAGAAGAACCGAATATTCCCGGCAGCGCCCACGCCAGGTCTCGGACAAGGGGGTGTCATCGCGCGATGGGGGCACGTTCGTGCAGCCGGGGTCTCGGGCTCCCTGGCTCGGACCCAGCGTGTCATCCATGGAGGAGTTTCCCCAGACACAGGGCAAGGCTCTGGGCCTGTGCTTGGACCGAGCAGGTCCAAGCTGCTGCTTCTGAGCCTTGTCTGGTGGGTTTTTTTTTTTATCTTCTATTAAGGTTTTTCAGTCGCACCCGGTGATGCTCCGGGGGTTCCCCACCCCCACTTTGAGCTCAGGAATTCCTCCTGGTGGTGTTGGGGGACCCTGTGGGGTGCTGGGGATGGAACCTGGAGCCCCATCCGTGGTACTATAGCTCTGGCACCCTGTGTGTTAATCCTGGGTCTGAGTCACAGCCGCAGCCTCAGACTGACCCCGGCCCAGCCCTCGGCTTTGAACTTGGTGTTCCCACCTGCCCGGGCCAGGGAGTGGGAAGGGGTCAGCGTGGCCTGTGTCTGGCTGTGTGGAGTTAATCCTTCCAGAGCATACTCAGTGCTTGCTTCCCTGCGTCTGTCCTGCCCCTTTAGCCAAACGCTCTTGGAGTCTGTCGTTGCTTAAAGCATTTGCAAGCTCTCTGCAGGCACCCAGGGACCTCCCCTGCTGACTCTTGGCCAACTTGTCTGGCTCAATTCTCAGGCCCAACAATACAAAAATTGTCTGACCCCCAGGCTGGAGAGATAATGCATGCCCCCCCCCCCCCCGCCCACTTCACCAGGGGCTGATCCATTTGATCCCCGGCTCTGCCCGTGATCCCCTGCCCACCGCCAGGAGTGTCACTGAGCACAGAGACAGGAGATGATTGAATATATTTCATGAGACAAATTTCATTATTCACACAATCTGCAGAAACAGGGGTGGAGCTATAGCACAGCGGGTAGGGTGTTTGTCTTGCATGCTGCCGGCCCGGGTTCGATTCCTCCGTTCTTCTCAGAGAGCCTGGCTAGCTACCGAGAGTATCCCACCCAGCATGGCAGAGCCTGGCAAGCTCCCCATGGTATTCGATACGCCAAAAACAGTAACAAGTCTCACAATGCAGACATTACTGGTGCCTGCTTGAGCAAATCGATGAACAATGAGGGGGCCATGCTACAGTACTGCAGAAACAGACTCAATAAGTAGGTTAACCCTTTAACTTATAAATAAACTAGTGGGACCTAGAGAGATCACATGACTTGTTTATTTAATTTCATTTCCTTATTAGAGACTGGATTAAGGTTTATTTGTACAAAGTGAACCAAAATACAGATCTTTAAGATCTTCTTCAGTTTTATTTCTTCCCAAACTATATTTGTTTGATGAAAAAATATGTAATTGTAACTATTCCTTGGAAGCTTTATCAATATTTTATTCTGGACACTTTCCCCCATGTTTCTAGAGCCTAGTGCTGTATCTGACACACAATAGATACTCAAGAAGATACATGAACCAACGAATTTCTTTTTTTAGCAGTAGGAAATGGAGATAAAAGAAGATAACAGGAGTATAAATCACACCCACAATTAGCTAACTACAATAGAAATTCATTACTAAAAGACATTTTGTAATTGGACAAAGTGGCAGCTGCAAGAAAGTTGGACAGAGACAAATTTTCTTGAAATCATTACATATTAAAAATGTACACAAGTATTTATTCCTAGTTTAGCTATGCAGCGCAGTAAATCTGTCAAAAAATAAAAAGGAGGTGTGAGTATTCGTAGTACAAAACAGTTTTCTTATTTTTTTTATTATTTATTATTATTATTATTATTTGCATGTTAGCACATGCATCAGACTCCTTTCTTAGGGATCCTTATAGGTTTCAGCTTAATTCCAAGTTTAAAAGCAGTTTCATTGTGGAAATGCTGCTTTTCTTATTGAACGGTCCATAGGAAGTCTTGTTGCCAAATTAAGCTGCATGCAGTACATGCTAACTTAATTAGTAACCCTAACAGTTGAAATCACAGCCTCAAAAAAATGCATGCTGTGTTGTATGGATAGTGCAGTGAAACCATAGTTACTTCAAGAAAAGCACAGTCATGCAGATATTTACTTTTTCTTTTGGGAAAATGGGGAAAATCTGATTGCTTGGGAGTATCTTCCTCTTTCTCTTGAAGCCTGGTCAGTATTACTGAAAGTCAACACCTATAGAACTATGAAACATGCTTTTTTCAAAGACTACACGACAGAACTCCCAACGGGCAAATAGATATACTTGTGCCTCCATTAATCGCACAGAAAGCAAACCAATTAATTAGAGGGTACACTGAATGAACACAATTTATCACCAAATGTTCCAGATGATAAGCAAATTATTTAAGAGTTTATTGGAAGCAGGGTTAAGATGACAATTGCCGGGGCTGGAGTGGTAGCACAGAGGATAGGGTGTTTGCCTTACACACGGCTGACCCTGATTCAATTCCCAGCATCCCATATGGTCCCCTGAGCACTGCCAGGAGTAATTCCTGAGTGTAGAGCCAGGAGTAACCTGGCTTTGCTGGGTGCATTGCTGGGTGTGACCCAAAAAGAAAAACAAATGACAATTGCCCAGGATTCAATCTGGCACGTCTCTATATTACTAGCAGTTTGAGCAAAGACCACTTGGGGAGATTGTTATGGACATTTTATGGGATCTCTGATAAGTGTAAGTTGATTCACCATCAGATCTTAAAATCAGTGTTCAATGTTCTCTATTCCTTAAGATACATTGATGTCACAGTGACTCCAATTTAGTCTGCTGGAGATGATCTACCTGTTTCTAAATCTTGGAAAATGATGGCTTCAGAATGACACTGTAGCATATTATTGGCATCGATTGAATTGTCACGTCAAAGCGCAGGAGTTCCTTCTTTTGGGCTACTGTGTACTTTGGAGTGATGAGGATTTACGTTGAGAGAGGAGAGGAGAGAAGATGGAAGAGAGAAAATCTAACATTTGTCTTAAGCAATATAGTTTAGAGACTTACCTAATATATGATTGTTCATTTCATGGCTGCTATTTGTGTTTTTAAATAAAGTTTGCCTTCTTCTTCCTTTGCCTTAGGGGATGCCTCCTATATTTCCGACCCGCAGAAACGATAGTACATTCTCAGAATGGGTTTTCCTGACAGGTCACTCGTTTCCATTTTCTCCCTTATTTTCTTTGTCTGAACCTCGTTTCTCTTGTAACATGTCGTGTCACTGCATTTTGCCTGGGCCTTGCAAGTCCACATTGATTTTTTCTCAGGCATAAAAAACGCTGACCTGGCGCCAATATATTTTGTGCCACTAAACACTTTTGTAAAAAGACTTGTAAATGGAGGGCAACTCTATTGTTGAATACAAGCTAATTCCAGGATTTGTGTGTAAACCTAGGTCTATCTGTGCAAGCCTACTGCTTGCCTCAGAAATAACATTTACTGTTATAAAACTGTAGCACTGTAGGTGTGTTATAAAACTAAAGAAAAAAAAACCTGTCAGCGATATTGGACTTCCTTTATGGGATATATACGTCATAAATGTATTGATTTGGACACATGTTACAATTTGGGCAAATTGAAGATAAATTGGTACCTCTGTAACATGTCATGTCATTGCATGTCATGACATTGCAAGAAAAATTGGCACCTCCTTGTACATTTCACAACATTTTTTTGCCCCTCTGGAAGTCATAGTTTACACTTTAGTGCTTATCTTTTCCAAAGTGATGCTAACTCAATTAGAGACTAGAATTCCTTACTAAAAAAGACCAGTTTTCCCCCCTATATTATCATGTACTCTGAAACCTGGTGACGAGTATGTTGAATGAATTATTTTTTGTCCTGTAAATGACAATGATAATATATATTTTATATACTACTTTAAACAATATTCAAAATAAAATATTTAGTTCCAGGAATGAAAATAGCTTACGTTGTTGACTACTTACAGTTATTTGTCCAACAGATATGGCATAAAATGGAAACAAAAACAAACCAGATTATGTCTTTATTCAAGTTGGCTTGTCCTTTATTTTAAGACAATTTTAGTTCATATTCATCATACTTCACATTACCACTGAAATGACTTATGTCAATTCTAGGGAGGCAGCCTGAGGTAGTGAAAATTACTATGGATGAACATTAGTGGGTTGTATTTTGGTGATCCTGAAATAGTTCAGGTCTATGATTTTGGCAAAGTTCTCAATTTTAAATCAACATCTTCTTAAAATTATTTGGTTCTTCTTAAAGCAACTTTCTCATTCACTGATTGATTCTTATTTTGATTATGATTTTATTTGATGTAAAATTTGTTGTATGAACAATAAAAACAAGTGGAAAAGAATTGTAGTTGGATGGGATAATCTAATGCAACACAAAAATCCATTGTTACATGCATTTATATTTTTCAGATGGGTGATAGATTATTTCCAAAAAAAAAGGAATCAGATGTAATGATAAAATTTAAGAGTTGAGACCAGTTTATTAACTTCAGAACACACAGTGATGACATTTTTCTCCTTAGGTTAACCTAACTGAAGGACCCTATAGTGCCAAATAGATCACCTCTCAACCAAGCAGTCTCAGAGATATGTGCAAATGACATCAGAGTCAGTCTTAACTCTCCCAACCAAAAAGCAAGTCTAGGGACTAAGTATTTTGGAACACAAATCATCTATATTTTTTACCACGCAATACCAGAATTATTTTCTAATTAAATATGAAGATATTAAGCATCACTCAAAGCAGCTTGTGCCTGTTTGTAAACCAGATTTCTTCATTCGTTTTGGTTTATTTTATTTTTTGGTAATTTTTGTGGGGTTCTCAACATATGCTCAGTAAGCCTGAGGCCCCACTGGGTAATTCTCAGCCTGTGTGATGGGAGATCAATGGACATGTCCAAGGAGTTGGCACTGCTCGAGTCCTGCTGTTCTGTGGACCTCAAGAGCCCATAGGGTTGAACACAGCAGTACTAAGGGGACCATGTCTTGTGGAGGATCAAATTGAGGTCAGCCTTATATAAGGCATGTACCTTAACCCCTGTACAATCTCTCTAGTCTCCAGCATTGTGGATTTTAATGAAGAAAATTTTCTATAAAAGTCATTTACTTACTGTTCCCAACATTTCTTAATGTTTTTATATTTGTCTTAGAATGCACATTTCCATTAAATGTCTTTTTCCTGTATATTTTTAAAAAACTGCAATAATTTGTAACCTATTTCAATTATTATGTGAGCAATTTTTAGTTTTACACGTGTGCTTTGTGTTCTGTTTCCTCTTGCTGGAGCAGGGACTATGACGTGCATTTCTGCTCTGTAACCACCATCCTATAAGTCTCTACCAACAGGGGTGCTACTGCGAATCTGGAAGAGAAAGAAGGGAAATATTCCTGTTTAGTACTTTTTCTTTTAAAAAATTTAGTTTTGGTGAAATATGATGTACCGCATGCAAGTATACAATATAAGTATACAGTGGGAACATTTGATGCTTTTATATATTGCACTGTTATCTCTACAATATTATATAATTATCATTTCTTTTTCGATATGCCAGACACAGTAACAACAAAGTCTCCAATGGAGACGTTACTGGGCCTGCTCGAGCAAATCGATGAT
>JAOXYA010064978.1:0-11764 GCA_028565675.1 Sorex palustris | reverse complement strand
GCGGAGGAATCGAACTTGGGTCGGCCATGTTGGCCGCTTGTAAGGCGAAAGCCCTACCGCTGTGCTATCGCTCCAGCCCCCTCTAAAATTAAATATATTCAATAATTAACTAGCTCTTAGTCTTAAAATAACAAAGGACTGGGGATGTGGTTCTGTGGTAGAGCACATACCTTGCCTATGTGATGCCCTGGGTTCAATTCTGATGCCAGCACTACAAAATTCAATCAATCAATATTAATAACAAAGCAAGTTGGGCAACAGTTACCATTCCTCCAACACAAAAGCTGGAGAAAGCGAGGCTCAAAACTTAATTGGAGTCAAGAGAGATGGAAATTTTTTGCTACACACAAAGTGGTCAATTTTGATTGTTGGTTTTTGAACCGTACCTAGCAGTGCGCAGGGCTTACTCCTGACTCTGAGCTCTAAGACCATTCCTGATGGGAACAAGAAGACCATATGGGGTGGGTTCTGAGGATGGAAAGTCAGATACCCTCCCCTTCCCCACTGTACTATCTCCCCAGCATCCACAAAATGATGATCAAAAAATTAAAACAGTGTAACTCCCAAGATAATAAACTACCTTTCAAAGGTGTGTGTGTGTGTGTGTGTGTGTGTGTGTGTGTGTGTATGGCTGTGTGTGCATGTTTAGTCACGGTGAATTACAATACTGTGAGTGATAGGGTTTCATACCCCTAATGTTCCAACACCACACCCTTCACCAGTGTTTGCTTCCCTCCATTATTTTCTCCGAGTTTCGCCCCCTCAGATACCTCCATCCTCACCAATCTTTTATTCTTTCAAAGAATCGGCTCTTGATTTCACTGATTTTTTTATAAAAACATCAAAAACAAATAAGAACCTGAAAAATTATTTTTATACATTCAGTGGTAAAAGAGATCATTTTTTTAATATATCATTAAATTATAAAAATCAATGATGGGCAATCAAGTACAGACAAGATCAATAAGAAAATAAAATAGGCAAAAATCAGTAGTACATAGTTCACAAAAATGTTCTATAAATTATTTAAATTTATGAATAGAAGTCATAATTTAATGGCATTTACTGAATTTAACATTTACATATAAAAATGTGTGCAAAAATTCTTCCTATTTTTAATCCTTTGCCTTCTGTAGTATATTTTGGAGAATAAATTGATTTTGTCTAAATGAAATGTGCTTATCCTGATCTTTATTGCCCTTTTCAGTTAATTGTTCCTACTAACAAATTTCACTTATTGATGAAGGACTCTGTGGAATTCCACATATATCTTTCCTTATAAGAAAGAATCAAAGCTCTATTAATCTAAAATAAAGTAGATAAAGTAAATCCTCTCAGATGATACCACCATCTACAATCAACTGCTAATCTTTGTGTTATTCCTAATGGTTTAGAAGAATCAGAGTATTTACCATCTATTTGTAGTGTATGACTCAATAAACAGATGCATGTTGCCCATAAGAAACTCAAAAAAAAGAAGAGCATTTTAGAGTTATCAGGTCCATCATATAATCATTTTTGAAAAGAGTTTTTATGTGGAATCTTCAGCTAATATTGCTACTCTTTTTAAATAACCCCATTCTTCGGAGCAGTAAAATCAAATGTTTTGTTTTGGGGAAGGGGAGGAGGGGGCAAGCTGGTGGTTGTTCTTTGTGGGGGGGGTTGTTTTGTTTTTCACTTTTAGGTAGGCAGGGTGAACTTTCCAAGTGGTTCTCAGGGGACCTAGGAACCACTCCTGGTGATACTCAGCCAAACAGACCAGTGATTCCATCTGTGGACCTGAGGTTATAGTACTACTAGGCCCTTCAGCCTCATTAGTTGTTATCTTTGAATATTTAAATCAGCTATAATTTCATGTCCCAGATCTCGTTTAAATGCCTCATGGTATCTAGCCTTGAATTGACGACTCCTGAGTTTTTTCGGGTGGTGTGTGTGTTTGGGGGGGGGTGGTATGGCTCCTCCAAGAACGTCCTCACAAGCCTGGCGAGGTCGGACACCATGTCACAATTCTTCTGCCCAAAGGAGTTCCTAACTGACTTCCCAGGGAGAAAGGCTATTGCAATGTATTTGTTTGCCAATTGGTATTGCTCAGATTACATATTATTTAACTTTCCTGTTTATTCCTTCAGTTTCACTGATTTAGTACAGAAAGACCAGAAGTGAGCACGCAAACAGCCTTCAACCCAGCTGCATATATATTTTCTGCTGTCTACCCCTAACTCAGGGGCATAGAAAAGGGTTTGAGTCCTACCCAGGAGTCTCTGCAGCTGAGGCAGCTGCTTTCCTAAAAAAAAAAAGCATGTTTCCTTCCAAATCAATGCCCCACCTTCACTTTAATTTTCCCTTATACTTGGAGAAGTTTTCTCCCAGGCTCATTTTTCCCTCCCGATAAGACCAGCAACTGGGTCAGACCAGATGGGTCAATGGGTCCAAATCTGTACCCAATGAGTCCCCCTGCAACCAAAAAGTTGTAATTAGCACCTGGTAAATGAATTATTATAGAAAGTCATCCTATGCCAGAAGCTGTTTTCTAGATTTACAAATAACTTTTTCATTCCAAATCATGTTCAAGCAATTAAAAATTATAACAAGTTGTTGAAAGCCTAAATGTAGTTTTCAGCAGCAAATCAAAAGGCAAGGTCAGGGCCCTGGGGTTTTCTGCCTCTGGAGGGAGCCCTGGGGTGAGCCCCAGGTACTGCACTAGGAGTAGCCCCTAGGTACTGCTGGGTGGCCCTAAAGCAGCCCCTGGATACTGCTGATGTGACACTGAAGCAGAAACCATCAAACACAGGGTAAACTTCTGTCCAAGTCTTGTCCTTGGAGTTCCCTACTCTTTGTTCTCATGGTGCATCTTGGACCCAGGATAAAGATTTTGATTTTTTTTAAGGACTAATTGATTTCCTGTGCTCTTTTCTGGAATTGGCATGGTTATGGTCATTTATTTTGCTGTAAGAGAAACTTAGCCGTAGTGGTTTATTGGTGTATTGAATTTCCTTCATTTCTATAGCACAGAGGCGTAGGGTAGAGCTGAAGCTGCAGTGATCAAAGTTGGTTTGTTGCAGCTCCTTCTCCTGGGTCCTTCCCCCACTCAGAGGTCCTTTGGCTTCCTGGCTTTGATCCTCACGAAGTGAGCAAACCTCTTACACTAAAGGCTACTTATTTTCTAACCTCACCTTTGAAAAACCCCAGCATGCTCGGACCCTGAAACACAACTCTTCGGTTCAAATTGCAGAAGCCCAGACCCCCCTGAGCACCCTCTTAGCATCCCCTCAGTGTGGGGCAGGGCGGTTCTTCCAGCGCTTCCACCCCCACACAGCACAGCCTGACAGCCAGGCCTCAGACTGCTAATGGGGCTCCCCTTTCTCCATCCAGGTGACCTTATGCTCCAACACTGTGCAGAAATACGAGCTGGCCCTGGTGGTGGACGTGGAGGGCATCGGAGAGGAAGTGCTGGCACTTCTAGTTACAGCCAGGTATCGCCTGCACCCTCTGTAGGGCTCCCCAGGACCCCTCGGGGAGGCCCACAGCCACTCCATACTAGACTGGGTCCCTTTTCATGCCAGGGACGCTGAATGTGCTATGCAAACGGCCAAAGCTTAGAAAACAGTGGTGAGGAGTAAAGGGAGAGGGACAAGGGGCAAGGGGTTCTGGAGAACAGTGCTCTCAGGGGACTTGACGCCAGTGTATGCCTAAGGAGGCTCGAGCAGGACAAGCATTGGGGCTGGGCTTCCTTTGCTCTCCCGCTCCTCAGCTTTGGGGTCAGGAGTCTTCCTCACGTCATGACCTCAGCAGGGAGAGTCTCGGTGTGAGAGTTGCTCCAGAGCTCGCTCCCGACCTAGTTCTTCCCATCAGCCACATGGCAGTGCTACCTACTGCCCTCCTCCATGGGCCAGCCAGATGCTGCCAGAGCTCCACTCACAGGAGTGGATAATACCTCAGGACCCACCCTACCCCCATTACCTGTGCAACACTCAGCACCATGGCAGGGACAGTAGTGCCCAGGTGATGTTTGGTGATGCTCTCTTTGACCGTGCTCTGGACAGGCTTCCCCTCAGGCTGGTATGCACAGGCAGGGCAGCTTCAAACTCCAGCCCACATATGACTGCAGGCTCTCTCCCCTCCTCCTGCAGCCCTGGGGAATCTCAGACTCGGTGCCCACCAGGCAGCTGTGGGTACCGGGGTTAGAGTCAGCGCCTTTACTTCTGCAGCAGCCTCAGAACCCCATGACAGCCCTGTGTGCCGTGGGATAGAGCCCTCCCCTCCCCACCAGCCTGCTGGCACCAGCCCCTCACCCAGGGAAGGCTGAATCCAAAAGCACAGGAAATGTTAGTCCGCGCCCGCCAAGACTGCACAGTTCCAGGAGTTCTGCTTCCCGTCCAGTTTCCATTAAAAAGTGGTGACAGTGGGCCGGGGGGGAGGAGTGACAGGGGAGAAGACTTGAAAATGATTAATGTGGTTATTAGAGGGAAACTGTGGGGTGACAGTGACGAATGCATTTTGTTTGGACGCCGTGTGTTCCCCTTGTAGACAAGCTCCCCGCTCTCCAGTAAAATTATTGCTTTGTCATTGGGCAAAACAGTGACAGAATCTTGGGGTGCCCCCCCGAGCATTTGCACTTCCGTAATGGACTCCTCTGGGCAGGTGTATCGTGCCCACCCTGGAACTGGTGAACTCGGAGGTGAACTTCGGGCACTGCTTCCTGAAGTACCCGTATGAGAAGACCGTTGCGCTGTCCAACAAGAGCCACCTGCCAGGGGCCTACAAGATGCTGCTGCAGGTGGGTGCCCTGGCCTCGGGCCACCTCCTGGGTACTGTGAGGCCTCCCAGGTAAGTGCCCTGGCCTTAGACCGCCTCCTGGATACAGTGAGGCCTTTCCAGTGAGTGCCCTGGCCTCGGGCCGCCTCTGTGAGCCTGCCCAGGTAAGACTCAGTAAGTATTGTGAGCCTGCCCAGGGGAGGGAGGGCCTGCACCTTTCTTGGCCTTTCTTCAGCTGGGGCCTGAAGCAGGAAGTGCAATCTTTCAGAAGCCAAAGCCCTGAGACCTTCCGCTGTCACTCATGGGGGCGGGGGTGAAAGTGGCTAGGGCGGGGGTGGGGGTGCTTTGCAAATATTCCCAGGATCTTGCCTTTGATCTAAAGGGAAGGGAGGCTAAGCCCCCCCCCGCGAATAGAATACCGCTGTGTGGGAAAGGGGCCCAGCGAGTTGGCAGCATCCGGGTCTGACCAGAGCCCCACTGACCCCAGCAATTCGGGCTCCTCAGTGCTCCTGCTGGCACCCTGGGAAGGAAATGGGATCATTCGTTGGGCTGTTCAAACACAAGCAGTCCCTCCAGTTGGGGCCCACATGACAATTCTCCAGCTCTGACACGCCAGTCCACATGGACAGCCCAGGACCACTGAGCTAATAAGCCCACAGCTTTTGCACAGCCCTGCTGGGGAGGTGGCCCGAGGCTGTAGGTACTCACCCTCCAGCTGAGAACTGAAGGGGAGCCATGGACCCCTGGGAGCAAGAGGCAGAACATTTTCATGCAGTGGTTTAAGAAAGCAAGATGAAGAGCCAGGGCAATAGTCCAATGGGAAGGGCCCTTGGTCACCGGCACCCCACATGGTCCCCAAGCCTCACCAGGGTTGATCCCTAAGCTCTTCTCTGATCTCTGCTGGGTGGGACCCAAAAGCCAAACGAACCAATGAGTGCAGGGACGTCGTGATGAACAGACTGTATGAAGATGGAATCTGTGTTCCCGTCTCCCCACAGTGTGGCTCCAGGAGGCCGCCTAGACCAGACCAGGTCAACTGTGTGCGCCTGGCAGCAGGCACCAGCTGCCAGCACTCTCTAGCAGCAGTGGCTCTACTGTGTTGCCTTGACTCACCCAGGCTTGTTTGCTATGGAAGGTCCTCCTTCCATTTACTGTTGTCATTATTGTTCCATAAGAACCTGTACCTCTTCAGAACAGGCTTCTGAGCTACATACACTGGCGAGCACTGGCTGACACCCTGCCTTCCTGCCTACTTCCTGCTGCCTGGCTTCCTTCAAGCCTTTCTTGCTTCCTGCTTCCTGCCTTCCTGCCTTCCTGCCCTCCCTCCTGCTCTCTTCTCTTGCCTTTCTCCTTCCCCATGGAGAGCATGCTCTGAGCATGTGTGCAGACAGAGGCAGGTATGCGTTGAGGCCCAGTCCTGTCCGAAGGTCACAGCTCCTGGAGATATGGACAGACATCACTTGCCTTGGAGAGGGACAGAGGGCAAATCCTGGTTCTGGGCTGCCCTGGGGGCCAGGGTAGATGCAGGTGGCAGGGAGTGGGCATTCCCAGAGGAGGTGGGAAGAAAGGATTAGAGCCCCCCGTGTTTGGAACTCAGCAGCCTCTGCTAGTGGAGCATGAAGGGCTGAGGAGTGGGGGCCAGGCAGGTCAGCATCGGGTTCAGGAAGGTGGTCTGGGATGAACCCCCATCGCCAGCAGCTCACTTCTGCATCTTTCAGGGTGTACACTTTGACTTTGGGGCTCAGATAGATCCCACGTAACCCTTAGGCTAAGTTAGGTTGCTTACCTCCATTTACTTCCTCAGACCATGACACATTTTATTCTTTTAAAAAATTTTTTTTGGTTTGGGGATCTTGGAGGCTACTTCCGGCTCAGTGCTCAGAGGAGCATGTGGTGGCGGGGGTCCCACCAAGCCTTCGACCTGCAGAGTCGTCTCCTTCCTGGACTCGGGGTGGCTCCTATTTGGAATGCTCACCCTGTCTGCTCTTCGTGTGGGCTTATGCGGCTGCCTGCTCTCTCCACAGGCACCCCAAGGCTCGCCTCCAGCCATGCTGCTCTCCAGTCCCAGTCCCTGCGGGATCATCGAGGCCCACAGCACTGTCCACATACCGCTGGCTCTGGAGACCCAGGCCAGGGGGGAGCACTGTTCTGTCGTGAGCATCTCCACCTTTGGGAGCCAAGACCCCCCAATGGTAAGAGCCAGTTTTCAGAACTACAGCACAAACCCTCCTCATGCTGGCGGGCACCTGTCTCCTGAACGCTGAGCTCAGGGCTGGAGTCTCCACTCGGCACCACCATGGCGGGGGCTCAAGTTCTCTGGGGCCCCACCCTCCACTCCATCTGGAAGTAGCGTCCTAGGTGCCTTCCAGGGTCTCTGTCCCACCACCTCGATGCTGGTAAGACCCATGCATCAGGCTTGAAGGGCGCAGCTTGTGGAGTACAGGGCTAGAAGGATAGTAGAAGGCCCTACCTTGGGCATGTAGGGTCCCACCAAGGTCACAGGGACAGGCAGAGTTCACGGACCAGTCAGCGTGCAGGGCCAGCTCTGTCACACTGCTGGCTGATAGCAGAATGGGACCTACCCAGTTCATGGCCTGGGAATTACCAGTCTTGCTCCCGGACTGAGTATGGCACAGGATAGAGTCTGGGCGGCCTGAGCAGGTCACTAGGGACCCTGATTGACCATCAGGGTGAGGCAAGGCTCACTTAGGGACATGTCCCAGGAGGAGTCTTAGAGCTTACCCACACAGCATCCCTGGGTCCCACAGAACTTGGAGCCCAGGGGCAGTGACTGCCGCTTCACGTAGGCCTGCTTCTGACCCTGTCCTGGAAGGAAGGACATGTGGAAGCATCTGTTTCAGTCAAGGGCACTGGCCAGTCACTGCTCTGTCCTTTCTTCTGTGTGGGTGCAGATTTGCAAGGTAAGGAGCATCGGAGAAGGCCCCGTTATCTACGTGCATCCCCTGGAACTTGATTTTGGGAGCATCTACGTCCTGCAGAACTTCTCCAAGATCCTCAACCTGAGCAATCAGTCGTTCATCCCCGCCCTGTTCCGGGCATACATGGTAAGGAGCAGGGCTGGCATGGTGAAACTTGGCTTGACCAGCATCTTCCTGGCAGTGTCTGTGTTTGCGGCTGGCCCCCGGGTCAGTGCATCTGCCCATCTTTCCCACCCCAGTTCTGCTTTATCAGAGCCTTATTCTTCACTGAGAGACGTAGTGAGTGTGTTGTTTGGTAATCAGGCAGTTAAATGCATAGACTGTGATCCCAGACAAGATGCAGTGAGTCTCCCTAACCCTGACACACCTCCAGACACTGCTTTCTCTGTGTCTACAGATTCATTGACACTCTTTTCCATATAGCAATATTTTAATAGATTATAAGGATCTGTGAATATTTCAAGAGAGTATTTGTGGAAAAATAGAAAATATAGCATCAAAGAGCCATAAAAAAAATCCAAACACGAATCTGTGTAATTATATTTTATCATGATGTTTTAGATCGCTCGTCTCCTATTTGCTCTGTTTTCAAAATACACTAATAGAAATAATAGTGTGTTTGGTTAGGTTTGACATTTGCTGAATTTGGGGATTTTTAATCCAGTACTTGGAAGTAGTCTTGTTTTTTTTTTATTTTTATTAGTGAAACACCATGAGGTACAGTTGTAGACTTACAAATTTTTGTGCTTGGGTTTCAGTTATACAATGATTCAGTACCCATCCCTCCATCAGTGCCCATTCTCCATCATTTACATATTTTTAAAAAATTTTTGTTAGTGAAACACCATGAGGTACAGTTGTGGATGGGTGTTTGATCATTGTACAATTGAAACCTAAGTACTCTTGATTTTAGACATAGATTTTCAAACTAAAGTTTCGAAAGTAGGGGCTGGAGCAATAGTACAGTAGGTAGAGCATTTGCCTTGCACGCGGCCGACCCAGGTTCGATTCCCAGCATCCCACATGGTCCCCGAGCAGTGCCAGGAGCAGTTCCTGAGTGCAGAGCAGGAGTAAATCCTGTGCATTGTTGTGTGTGACCCCCCCCAAAAAAAAGTTTCAAAAGTAGAACCATCCTCCTATCTCCAATGCATTTGGCATTGAGTGAAGGCCAATATCCAGTTTCAGCATTGGGTCTGCATGGCTGAAAAACATCACATGTTATTAATTCTTTAAAAACCACCATGGGCAAGAGTGGGATGTGATTTTCTGTGGGTTAGTGATGGCTGTCAGTAAGTTCCCCCTAAGCCCCGCTTGCTATGATCAGTATTCATTTCAGGCTCATTTGTCACTTAATTTACATTTTGGTCACAGGACCTTGGGTATCTTGTGCATAGAATACTGTTGAATAATGTTTAAAGAAAGAGGCATCACTGGTCTGTGCCCTGGTGGGCAACGTGGGGTCTTGGTGGGGAGACACGGCTTCCTGTCTGCTTGAAGTGGGCAGACCTGCAGGAGAAGAGAAAGATGCAGCCCAGAGAAGCAAGATGTGGGTATGGAAGGCCTGTGCTTCCAGAGGCAGGTGCTGGGCGCTCCCACAGGAGCACTTGGGGCCAACACAGCAGCCAATCTCTCTTATTCCCCTTGTCCTCAGACATCTCCATCTTCGGGAGCTGTGAGTTATGGGAGTGAGGGTGAATAAAGTGAGCATATTTAGTGATCCAACTGATTGTTAAATTGAAGTTCTTTTCCACAAGGGTTTCATGATTCCATTCTTTGGATCCTTAATACCTTTGTAAGGTGCCAAGCATGCGTTACAGCAGAGTTCTGCCGTCAAACTCCACTCCACTCTCTTTAGGAAAGCTGCATTTCTGGAGTTGTTTGTCCTTCACGCGTGAAAGTCTGTAGTTCTCACAGGTGCAGCTGTAGTTCTCACAGGTGCAAATGAAACCCCTTTCACGTGTCAGTTGGGACATTGGATGGGATAGCTTAGTACATACTGTGTGTGTTAATACTGTACAAATGGAATTCTACTTGGAAGTTAGCTGCTATGGGAAGACATGGACACACCATTCATATGCACATCCTCAGAGAAATGACTAAGAATGGACACAGTGTCTCTGGCTAGTTGCGGTTTCCATTGAAGCCAAGAGCCCCATGCCCAAAGTGGTCCGTGCAGGTTGCTTCCAGCTGACTCGGAACAAGGGCAAGGACACCACCCCTTCTGTTCCCCAGTCGACAGCACTGAGTCTGGACCATCACTGCTGCTGCTGCAAAAGTGGGTAGCAGGGGCAGCTCCCTTTCTGGCTGGCAGGAAATGCCATCCCCAGATGTGCCCTGCTTTCTGCCATCTGTCAGCCTTGGCTGCAGCTGCACACCCCAGGCTAGCCTTGGGCTTTGATTCCCCCTTAACCAGAAACATCAGTTTTCTGTCAGCAGGAGGGGGGCTGCTGGAAACCCAGGCTGGGAAGACAAAGGACACTGGAACAGGTGTGAGTTTCTCGGAAGTCAGTGCTCTCACACCCCTGGACCAGGGCTTTCTATCAAAGGAAAGTCTCTGGGAGTGGGGAGTACAGGGAGTGAAGAAGCAGTCAAGATCATTTATTCTGGCTTCGTTAAAATCTCTGTATCCTGAATGTAAAGCAGCGCCCCCCAACCCCAGAGGTTCCAACAGGCTAGCTTCATTTGGATTAAAGCGGAAAGATTCCAGCCAAAGGCATCCAGAGGAAGTAAAGGGGGAAAAGGCAGAAGGTAAGAGCGGAGCACAAAAAGGCCCCAGGTCTGGGTTCCAGGCTCCGCTCCTACCTGCGGGCGACAGCAGGAATGAGGGCAGTGCTGTGGGGTCTCCCAAGGTATACGTCTCCTCTGCCTTGGTGCCCCTTGCAGGTGGGGGAAATGCATCATTCAGGACTGTGTGGAAGTTTCTGAAACCTTTAGCTCTTGCTCAGAGCTGGAGTCCCAGGCCTCGAGGACTTGTGTGCAGAGTTCAGGGCCGCCTGGACACTTGGCAGGCCCAGAAACCTCCCCCGTGCCTTCGGCCCTGTGGTCTGCTCGGGAGCCATGGTGGCGCTCACACAGAAGCTGGACTCCCGGGCCTCCTCCCCGTGGCAGAGCCACATCCAGTGACGGGGTGTCAGGGAACTATCTGGCTTGCCGGGCTCTTCAGATCCCAAGTTGTCCGTGTGGACCCCACTTCTATTATAGATGCTTAGGTGCTTTCTGGTGGCCTGTTTTCTGTGCTTTGAATTCCCAGCATCTAGAAGCAGACTCAGAACTTTGATTATGATGATCTGAAGACGTTTGTGGTGGCTAAGGTCTCTTTGCATCTAACTATCCGCCACAGTGCCTGTGGGGTTTCATTCCGTACAACTCTGGAAGAAAATGCTGTTGTCATGTGCCATGCAATGGGTGGAGAGAATCACCACATCCTCTGAGTAGCAGAGCCTGGTTCCAACCAGGCTTCTGCTAGAAGACGCTCACTCTTCTTCTCTGCATTTCTGGGGTGCCCAATCTTGTCTCGTCAGGGATTTTTAAGATGGAAGAGGGATTTTTGGTTTTTATTTATGAAAGCCATGCAAGGTAGACATATCCAAGAGAACAAGTTTTGCTAAAAGAGCAAAAGGGGGAGGACATAAGTCAATGGGCTGCATTTTCTTCCCATGTGTGCTGCAGTGTCTGGATGCGAAGCAGCTACCTTCTGCCATTGTCTACCATCAGCCCTTCAGCTATATGTCTGAAAAAGGATACGTGATCCACTTTCCCCCAATTCTTTGATTTAGTGAGGCCAAATACTGTCACATATATGAATGCGTGTAAAATTTCCTCACCACAATTGCTCCTCAAAGAGTTATATCAAGAGATGCATTTGGTCCACAACACCCAAAAGGAGAGAGAAAACAACAGGGAATGCCCTGCCACAGAGGCAGGGTGGGATGGGGGTTGGGGGGTGGGAGGGATACTGGGATTAGTGGTGGTGGAGAATAGGCACTGGTGGAAGGATGGGTATTTGATCATTGTATAACTGGAGCCCAAGCACAAAAATTTGTAAGTCTGCAACTGTACCTCATGGTGTT
>JAOXYA010064969.1:0-11765 GCA_028565675.1 Sorex palustris | reverse complement strand
AAATTTCATTATCTTTTAAGTTTAGGAAGAAAATCCCCCTTTTAAAAAAAGGCTGTTGAACACACCTAGAGTAGCACCTAAAACAGGTATCTACTGTCTACAGTATTATTTTAAAATACTCTTACCTCTCTTCTGAGCTATACAATCGAGCAAGTCCAAAATCTGCAAGTTTTATCTGCCCTCTGATGAAAGACAATAAAATTATATCAGTAACAAAAAGTTACATTAAACTGATTATACCCATTCATATTCAATTACTAACTAAATTGATTATGCCTATTTATATTTGATTATTAAAGATAAATCAAATCAAACTACTTTAATTTTGATGCAAAGGCCTACAAGGGAGAAGGAAACTACACAAATTCACAAGCAGGTAACACAACAAAATTAGAACTTGTTTTTGGGTCATTCTACCTAATATTTACCATTTCCACTTCAAGAAGTAAGGTGGCAACTACCACTATTTTTATTTTACGTAATAGATGCAAAGTGACAGGTTTAGAATGCTTAGAACAGCATTTCTCAACAGAAACAAAATAACCCTTCTACTTAGCAAAAAGAAGACAAGTACCTTGTCCAAAGTTATGCTCAAAACTAAATCATACAGTTAAAATTTTTCTTAAGGAAAATAAGTATAGAAAACAATTTCTACCAACCAAAATTACAACCAGGTATACCTCCTTTAGACTAACAGAACCTATATTATAGTATTTTCGGATTTCAGGACATGCTCTGGTAAAATGTTAAGTAGACTTGACATATAAATGCATGCACGTATATATAAACATACTTCAAAAATTCATCTTAAAAATTCTGCAGCTGTACTGCTGTGGACATCGGCTTTCGGTCCTTCAAGACCCCCAGGCCCACACAAACACAAAACTATAATGGGGGCCAGAAAGATAGTTCAAAGGGCTGGAGCACATGCTTTGCATACAGAAAACCTAGATGATCTAACCTGACATCATAACGGTTCCTGATGCACTGCTGGAAAAAAATCCCTCCCACTGAGGTGGGAATATCACTAATTGCTGCAAGTAGCCCCAAAATCCTAACAGAAAAGCAAATCATGACTGTTTTAGCATCATAAACAAATGTATAATTCAACAAAGGGGACTAGAACAATAAATCTCTGGCTATTCATATTTATATTAAAAAAAAACATTTATAAGGCCGGCTGCGATAGCACAGTGGTAGGGCGTTTGCCTTGCACGCAGCCAACATGGCCGACCCGAGTTCGATACCTCCGCCCCTCTCGGAGAGCCCGGCAAACTACCAAGAGTATTCGATATGCCAGACACAGTAACAATAAAAATTAAAAAAAAATTTTAGAAACCATTAAAAAATAAAATAAAATAAACAATTCAGAAGTGACAAAGGTATGAGTTTTAAAAGAATGGTACTAATAAACATAGATGATAATCTCTTAAAGGAACAATCACAAATGTCCAAATCATTGACCCTTGGTTTCCTTATCTGAAAAATGGGAGAAGGAAGTTAATCACTCTGCCTTGGAGTATAGAGTTATTAAAACTAAATGACTTGGGATGGAGAAATAGTACCGTAGGTAAGGCATTTGCTTTGCATGCAGCTGGACTTGATTCAATCCCTGACACCACACATGGTTCCCCATTCTCACTGGGGTGATCCCTGAGCACAGAGCTGGGATTAAGTCCTTAAACCAAAAACAAACAAAAGCAACAGCACTAACAACAAAAGACCCAATAAAACCAAATGATGGAACCAGGGGTGGTAGAGTCAAGTGGTAGAGCACATGCCTTTTATGTTCAAGGCCCTGATTTCAATTGTTAGCACTGCATGGTTCCCTTTATGCACTTCTGGGTGTGTCTTTGGTGGCCCCCAAGCATCACAAGGCCTGACAAACCCATGAATAACCCTGAGCCTCTGAGCACCAACAAGAGAACTGCTTACCTATACCCTCCCCCTCAATTAAACTAAAACCAAAGAACTTCAGTGGTTATGCTTATGGGAAGGATATAAATGCCACCATGGCAAATTGAAAACAATCCTAAACCAATTTTAAAAGAGAAAGTGTGGGAAAGTGTAATTTCATTTTAATTTTATTGCAGGAATTAATAACATCTAACACTGAAAGCTTGAGTTTGAAACAAGCTTATTTGTTATATGCTTGCCGAGGGGGTCTGCTGGGAGTGGTAGGGAGCCTGGGGACTGTTGGAGGAAAGGAAACAGTGGTAGTGGGATTGGTGTTGGAACATCTGTAGCACTGTGGCACTGTCCTCCTGTTGTTCATTGATTTGCTCGAGTGGGCCCAGTAACATCTTGTAACATCTCCATCGTGAGACTTATTGTTACTGTGTTTGGCATATCAAATATATCACAGGTAGCTTGCCAGGCTTTGCCGTGCGGGTGAGATACTCTCGGTAGCTTGCCAGGTTCTCCGAGAGGGGCGGAGAAATTGAGCTTGAGTTGGCCGTGTTGGCCACATGCAAAGCAAATGCCCTACCCACTGTGCTATCACTCCAGTCCATCATATGCCTGAAAAGATTCTATCATGAACAACTTTGCAAAAGTCACGGTTTCTTAATAAAGAAAAAAAATGAAATAAGTTTATTGATAGTTCATTCTTACTATTTACCCATGAACCCTGTAATTTAACCAGGGAGAAAATGTTTTTAAAATCATTCCAAGTAATGATAAAAAAAAATAATTCAATGATATTTAGAAATTTTTCACTTCCATCTTTTGGTTTTGTTCTATTTAATTCAATTTTTGTTTTGGATGTTTTGAGGGCATACCAGGCAGTGCTCAGGACTTACTCCTGGCTCTGTGCTTAGGGAACCAAACATGGTGCTGGGGTTTGAATTTGGCCGGGCTGCATGCAAGGTAAGTGCCTTTATTCCTGTATCTCCAGACCCACTTCTTTCCTGTTCTAATAAAACTAAATTTCAATACTTGTCTTAGGTTGGGTTCTTCCAGAAGCTGACTGAGGACAAAAATGGAATATTTCACTGGTGAGGTAATGATCCCAGGAAACTCTGGGAGACACATTGGAATGCAAGACAAGGAAGGGAAGGAAGTACAGGCGGGGATTTTGAAAGAAGCAGAGACCACATGGGCAACAGGACCTAACTCTGTGGGGAGTTGGGAGAATCCCTTTGAGTTGTTTGCACAAAAAGGCCAACAAGTGAGGCATTTAGCCATAATTTCCATCCATGAACAAGGCCTTTCCTAGGGCAAATTTCCTCTCCCTGGAAATTCTGTGTTCTGTGCATGGGCTGATCCCTCTTCCTTTAGCTAGAGAACCCCTCAGGCAGAGAAATTTCTGGTTCTTGCTAAGAGAAGTTTCCGGATTCTACTACAACAGTGAATGCCAACAGGATATGGGCTGGGCACCAGCAACATCTGCTAAAACTTTCTCAAGTTTAAAAGTAAGTATAATGGATCCATCTCAGTGGAATTATGCAAAGTGAATAAAAAAAGATTCTAAGAAGGCTATGTCCTGTGATTCTATTTATGTGGCTTTTTAGAATAGTCTATGAGAGAAAAAACATCTCAGGTTTCCAGGGACTGGGGAGGGGATGGATGACTTTAAGAGGTACTAAGGCTCTTCGGGGCCATGAAAAGTATTCTTCATCTTGGTTGTAGTGGTTGCAGGACTGAATTTGTCAAAATATACAGACATGTGCAGCTGAAAAGGGCAAGTTGTCTATCAATTATACCTTAAATACCTGTGGGGGTTTTAAAATTGTCTATCTCCAGAAAAAAATTTTGTTCTCTGAAGAAATTTTCTTGAGAAATTTCTTTTCTCACTTAAGAACTTAGTGATGGGGCTAGAAAGGCAACGTACATGGCCGAGCACATACCTGGCATCCATCTGCAAGGCCTGAGTTAGATTTCTGAGGCCACGTGTCATCTCCGACACCACTGGCTCTAGCTCTACTGGCTCCTGAGGGCTGCTGCCCTGAGTGGGGCTAAGTTCTGCTGGGAGTGGCCTTTATGAATAAAAGAAAAAAGAGACAAAACTAGGGACTTTTAATGTAGAATGAAAGCAGGTAAAGGTGAGTGAGAGGCTAGGTTATCAGAGGCACTGTGGCTGTTTGCTGTTCTCTTACTCTGTTGGATCACTAACTTGTAGGGGCAGTCTGACAGAACAGCCTGATGGTGAAGTCAATTTGTTGAGTTGCTGAGACCTCCAGACAACTGTCATGTGAGAGCTCACGTCAGATATAGAGCCCCGACCCCAGCCCAATTCTGAGATGATGAGCCTACTCACTAGTAGTCTCAGGGCTACCTACTGTGACAGAACCACCCAGCTAACTCTTACTTCCGAACCTTCAAACTATGAGAGAGAAAATTATTATTCTAAGTTGCTACATTTTGTTGGGTTCATTTATTCTGTAATAACAGATAATACACTGATTTAACTCCCAGTTAGGGTGGCTCTCAGGAGGTCCAGGGGCCACTCCTAGTCTCAGTCAATAAGGCTGTACATCAATTTGAGACCTGAAGATATAGAGCTGCTTAGACGCTGCAGGGCTGTGAGCCATCAGACCAGCTCTAGCAGGGCTTCAGGGAACCTTTAGGCAATTGCCTAGCAATATTTGAGAGGCCATTTGGTGACTAACCTGGGTCAGGTGCACCTAGCTGTGGCACTATCTCCTAGAACCACCCATAATAAAGGACCAAATGTAATAGCCTCTCAGTATCTGTATTGCAAACCATGATGCCCAAAAGTAGAGAGAGAGTATAGGGGAAATTCTCTGCCATGGAGACGGGGGCAGGGTTGGAAAGGGGGGTATACTGGGGAGATTGTTGTTGGAGAATGTGCACTGGTGGAGGGATGGGTGTTTGATCATTGTAATGATTGACACTCAGGCATAGAAAGCTTGTAACTGTATCTCGCAGTGATTTAATTTAAAAAAAAGTCCATTCTTTTTTGGATGTTACATATTATGACTATTATTCTTGGTCATAAAACCAAGGTCCCGGAAGAGAACAATGCAGAGTCTCCTGCCCCCGAGCCTGGCTGTTCTCACTGGGGCCCCTTGGAAGAGGGCGGGTTGAGTTTCCCTCCCTGCCCCCAGCAGAGCTCCGGCAGTTGAAGACCTCTGGAACCAGTCACAGCCATGCTCAAGATGTTACTGGTGCCACTCACCACATGCTCGGATGAGCCTCACGCATGAAGGAACCGGCAGAGGAACCCAGGTGTGTGGAACCCAGGGCTGAGATCTCTAAGCTTGCTCAGATCGGGACTGGGTCTCTTCCACCCAGATCCCCCACCTTCCAGTAGCTAGGCAGTTACACCCACCAACTGCCCCCAGCACTGTGTAATCCCATCAATGGCCAAGATCCAGAGACTATAAAACCAAGCTCCCAAAAGCACGTGGCCACATTTGCTGCTGCACAATCTCTTATTGTCTAGTTCTTGCTCTCAGAGAGCCTGGCAGGATACTGAGAGTATTCTGCCCACACGGTAGAGTCTGGCAAGCTCCCTGCAGCATATTCAATATGCCAAAACCCAGAACAATGATGGGTCTCATTCCCCTGACTCTGAAAGAGCCTCCAACATGGCGCTTGCTAAAATCTCAGGGCCAGGACGAATGGAGACATTACTGGTGCCTGCTCAAGGAAATCTATGAACAATGAGATGACGGTGATACAGTGACAGTGATTGTTGGTCTTTTCTGATGTTTTATTAATTTTTTTGAATTTATTTTTAAAAGAATCTTTTGTTCTATGACAGAAATACAAACAACTTAATTCTAAACTGAACAAAGGGTCTGAATAGATATTTTACCAGACAGTATGCAAATACCTTACAACTGCATGAAAAGATGCTAACGATTGTTATTTGTGAAATGCATGTAATATAACCACAGTGAGATATTTATTGTTCATAAGGATGAATAGTATCAACAATAATAATACATAGATGTTAGGATGTGAAGATATTGGCTACTGAGAGCTTTTCTGGTTAGATTGTAAAATAGTGTAGGCACTGTGGAAAATGGTTAGAAAATAGTCTTCCGACTAGCACTAGAAACCAAGAATAACTCCAAAATGATCAATTTTAACTCCTTTTGGGCTCTACAGCACATAATATGTTTGCTTTTGGATATCAGGATATGAGGATCAATAGCAAAATTTTACCCAATAACTATATGCTGTGTAAGAAATAATTTTTTATCAAATTTTTTGTATGATGTGTAAATAATCGTAAGCAGAATTTTTTTCAATTTTTAATTTAGAATGTTTACAAATAGGCTAGAGAGATAGCTCAAGATGTTGAGCATGTTCTTTACATGTGAAAGGTCCTAATTATGGTCCCTTATGTACCACCAGGAGAGATCTCTGAGCAGAGAGTAGACCCTGGACACCACTCAGTGTGGACTCTCTGAAACAATAAAAAAAGAATTAAAAGAAGGTAAACAATAATAATAATAATAATCTATAGCAATTTAACTATTTTAAATGATATCTAAGTATATTTCTTTGTTTTTTATTATTAGTATGGTAAATGGTAAAGAACTTTCTTTGGATTCATGAGAGCACCATTCTTATACATAGAAGTTATTTTTATTTTATTTTTGGAGGATCAAAATTAGGGTACTCAAAGTCTATAACTTATTGAAGATAAAGCATGCAGCTCCCATAGTGCAAAGCACACTTTTAGCTCCAGAAAGAAAGCTTTTTAATTTTTTTTTCTGGTAGTATTGGGAATCAAACCCAGGGCTTCACATATGCAAGGTAAATATTGAACTGGTAAGATACATCCCAGGACCCTTTTATTTTAATATATTATGCATTATTATATGAAAGTCATTAACACTGAACGTGAGGAATTTTTAAATAAAAGTCATAGCAAAAACATAATTAAGTTTTGACCTTTTTAACTCCAGAAATCTAAGTATTTTGTGTTTTTCTCTCTGCCAAACACAGCCTGCGGTCCTCAAGGGAATTAATTTTGTTCTTCATTTTTAAAGCTTCTGTTTTACAATCTGAAAAAATAATTTGGCTGATAATAATATTGTCTCAGAACTTCTCTCACCTATATCTGGATCAAACACTGTTCAATCAAAATAACCAGTTATATTTATTTTCTAGTATCATTTGTTATTTCTTAAAACAGATGAACTTAATATTGCTTATTTGAACAACGAGAGCTATTTTATGTAAATTTTATTTTATTGTTATAAATCACATTAAACAAGTTGTACTCACTTTTAGTTTATAATTTAACATGTTTGTTAAATGCATTGCCTTTTTCTTTTAAATACCTCGATTTACAGAGTTGTTGACAAAAGAATTTCAGACTCACAATGTCCCCACACTCAATCCTGCCACCATTGACCACATGCTTGAAAAAGTCTTTTATAAATAGACTTAATGGACTGTTGGGGTAGAAGCCCAGAAGTGGAATTGCGGGATCATGTGGAAGCTCAATTACTGGTTGTTTTGACAAGTGTCCAGGTTGTTTTCCAAAAGTGTCAAGTAGGTCAACATTTCAACCAGAACTGAATGAAGGTCCCTTTGTCTACACAGCCATACCAACACTTTGTGATTATTTTTTGTGGTGTATACCAGTCTCACTGGTGGATGACATCTCGTTATTTTCTTGATTTGTACTTCCCTGATGATAGATGATGCAGAGCATTTCTCCATAAACCTTTTGGCCATTTGTATGTCTTCTTTGAGGAAATTTTTATTAATCTCTCTCTCTCTCTCTCTCACTCTCTCTTTCTCTCTCTCTGTCTTTTTTGCTTATTAACTTCTCTTAGTGCTTTTTATATCTTGGATACTAGTCCTTTGTCAGATGAGAGATAGACAAATATTTTCTCTCAGTCTGTGAGGCATCTTCTTATTTTGGTCAATGTTGCTTTGCAGTGGCTTTTTATAGGTCTTATTATTTTCTTTTGTTTGAATGTTATTTGGTCTGATATAAATATAACCGTAAATGATATATAATTGTTTTTCATTTTTTCACTCTGGGCTTATGTTTATATC
Organism: Sorex palustris; assembly: GCA_028565675.1. NCBI lineage: Eukaryota > Metazoa > Chordata > Mammalia > Eulipotyphla > Soricidae > Sorex > Sorex palustris. The sequence goes on along the minus strand of JAOXYA010064969.1, from coordinate 3,776 downwards.
TTGAGTTGAAATTCATTTCTTATAAGCACCAGAGTGAGCCTTTTTAAAAAAAATCCATCCATCCACTTTATGCCTTTTTATGGGAGAGTATAGTTTCTGTCACCTGAAATTCTGGGACATTAAAGGAATTTGGGCTGGAGTGGTAGTATAGTGGGTAGGGCACTTGGTTTCCATGCAGCCAATCAGGTTCTGACCCCTGACAACACATATGATCCTCCAAGTATTGACTGTAGTGATCCCTTAACACAGAGCCAAAAATAAGCCTCAAGAACTGTAAGATGTGTCCCTCTCCCCAAAAGGAATGCATTGCCGTTTTTCCAGGTGGGATTATGCTGTTTTTGAAATTAGCCATTTGTTTTTATAGAAAACCTCCAAAGCAATTTTTGCAGGGTTCACTTAGATGTGGCAAACATTGCCAGCTCTTATTTATCTGAATGTCTTTATCCCACCCTCAAATCTAAATAGCAATTTTGCATGGTAGTGAACTTTAGGTTAAATATTTTTTGTCCACAGTTTGAATATGATATTCCATTCTCTTCTTGCATGTATGGTTTCTTATAAGATCTATTGTGATTTTTATATTATTTCCCTTGTATTTGAGGTTTTGCTTTCTCTTGATGTTTTAAGTCATTTGTCTCTCTCTTTAATTTTTTCTGTTTTTTATTAAAGTGTGTATTGTTCTGTTTGAATCTTTTCTTGGAGGAGGAGGAAGTATTCACTGCAAACATCGAATCTGTACATAAGTCTCCTTCCAGAGACTTGGGAAGTTCCAAACCAATATTACTTCCACCAGTCATTCTTCTCCTTTCACTTTTCCTCTTTTGGTATTCCTGTCTTTGAGACAGGAATACTACTTGTTGTTATCCATTAAGTATCTTATATATTTTTCTATTTTCTTTACACCATTTTTTAAAAAAAATTTTGTGTCTTCATTATTGCTAAGCTCACTGATACCATTTTTTGCTTAGATTATGTTATTGTAACTTGTTTTGTATTCTTCAGCACCTTTTCCATCTTATGTGTATTTAATATTCTGCATGAATTCTTCTTTAAGTTCCTTGAATTTTTTTCAGTACTTCCTACAACACTACATCCATTGTCATTGTGTGTAGCATTTTCTGTAGATTTGAAGAGCTCATCAACCAGGATGGAGGATTTTGATTTTGGTTATAGCAACAGAATTCTTTTGTTTTTCCATTATTCTTAAAGTTTTGGTGGTGCTGACACTGTCAGATTTTAGAGCATATGATTGCTGAATCAATATCTTGTTTATAGTGTCTTGTTGCACTATGCCGCTCTTGTTCTAGCTTCACTATCTTTTGAAGATATTTTATCAGGACCTCCATTCTAATGATGGGACTCTTTATGGGGGGGTAGTCATCCACTGAAGTAAAATCCTGTGGCTTCTCAAAAGTCCTTAGAATGTGTAAGATTATGGCCAAGTGGTTCTGGGTGGAGAACAGTGGTTGCTGGTGGGATGGGGAAGGAAGCTCCTCTCCATCACTGGGGAAACTATTAATCCCAGCTTCCCAAGGCAATAAGACTTGATAATTGGCAGAGATGGGGAAAGGATCTCATGGGGAGAGCTGCTGGGGTAAACAGTCCCCTGGATGGGCCCTGCACACCAACCTAATCATGAGCTAGGAGATGTCTTTCACCCTGAAAATTCTCTTTCCTGTAAATATTTACCCTATAGCTCGGTTATAATTGTTTTTCTGCTTTCTGTAACTATAGATATGAGATTTCTGGTGTTTGTTGTATGTTTCATATTTGAGATGGTATATCATGTGCTCTTTTCTGGTTGTGCATTAAGAGTTGGAGTAATTTCTAAGAGAAGATGAGTATACTAGAAGGAGTCATAGGTATTTAAAGTTCATAAGAAACTTTATAAAAACAATTATATTTACAATATGAATGATTCTTTTTCAGATAAGAGTACAGGAGTCAACACTGAAGTTTTGGTGGTTTAAATCCAAGAGCAGAGGAATCAGTCACATTCACTCTGTGTTCTGACCTACACAACTATTAGATAATGTAATTTAAGCTACTGAGCTTCTGATAATTTGTAACTGGAGCAATATTGTTATAGTGATAAATGAAACAGAAAAAGACAAAAATATATATGACAGAAAAATGGGAAAACTAAATTACTCAAGTGGCAATTACTAGAGAGTGAATGAAAAAATCAAAACCAGCAATAAATATTCATAAATTATCCAATGTGCTTATGAAAATATATGTGCTATCATAAATAATCAGGAAAAGTCAAAATAAAAGCAGGAGACAATTAGACACCACTAAAATGATTATAGTGAAACGGACCGACTGCACAGTAAGGACGTAAACAACATCTCCCACTTTTTGAGGAAGAGTTTTAATTAGGAAAGTGGATGTGTTTATGTGCAAAAATTAAAGACATATACTTAGAGCTAGTTCATATTTCAATTAATAACTTGTTCAGATTTCAAAATTGACTGACTAAAGAATTGTGAATCCATATTAGTGTCACCCAAATATCTGTATATGTTACAAAACAGAGAGATTAGGAAAGACACACACATTAGAAACACGAGAAAATGGTATAAGTAGACCTCTATTCAGAAACCATTGGAAAGTGGTTTTTGCAGAAGTGCTATGCACCAGCAAGAGAGGATGTATAAAAATAGTGTTAGACAATTACTTCTCTGTATGGACAATTTAAAAACAAATTTCATATGGGTAGAATATCTATATATAGGTATTATATATTATATATAGTATATATATGTATAAATAGAAAAACATTGTGACACCTTTAAGAAAACTATGGAAGTTGGAAAGATGGTACAACCATATGGACTATACTTTGGTCCTTCTTCAACATTAAATAATACATTAAAGCTGTGTTTTAAAGAAGTACTCTTACATTATGAATATTATAAAATTGGATTAATTTATATAGTACTTTATGGAATTACCAAAATATTTTAAATAATTATGTGCTTGTGGAAACATACATTTGTTTTAATCTTTCATTTATTTCAACAGATTGTATACTAAACACACACATATACATACATACATACATACATATATATATATGAACAGGGAAGACTGAATATATAGCCTAGGAAATTAAGAAGGACAAAAGTTGAGGTGAAAAGCAGGAGACAAGGTGTTTTTAAAGAATTTTTTGATTCCTATGTCTTCAATCTGTCAATATGAAAGTGACTTTTTAAAATGAAAAACTTTCAGGAGAGATCAAATTATAAGGACAAATTGACAGTCTTGTGAAAGATCACGGAATTATCCCTATCTTGGTAATAAGTAGACAAATGATGGAAGAATCTTAGTATCAACAGAAAGCGTTGAAAATTCCATAGTCCAAGTGTGAATTCATATTTCAATAAAAGTTTTTCTTTATAAGAGATAATTAAACATAAAAGATTTAATAGCATAAAAAGATAAAAAGATTTTAACAGGAGAAACTACTACTCACTACATTACAAAAATTAAGTTGCAAAAATAGTTGTTAATTAACCCAAAGATTTATGCTTATTTAAATGAAAGCAAGAGGATATTTTCTGTAATGTAGTTAATGAAAAGAAAGAGGTTTAAGAATTGAAATAAGGGTGAACTGGAGTGATAGCACAGCAGACAGTGTGTTTGTCTTGAACGTGGATGACCCAGGTTCGATTCCCAGCATCACATATAGTCCCTGAGCACCACCAGGAGTAATTCCTGAGTGCATGAGTCAGGAGTAATCCCTGTGCAACGCCGAGTGTGACTCAAAAAAG
>JAOXYA010064954.1:0-11765 GCA_028565675.1 Sorex palustris | reverse complement strand
ACCTCCGCTTCGCTGATGACATTGTTCTAATAACACCAAACATTAGCCAAGTGGCACAAATGCTGGCCAACTTTGACCGTGAGTGTGGAAAGATCGGACTCCAGCTGAATCTCATGAAGACAATATTTATGAGAAACAGTCTTGTTCCTGATGTTCCATTCACTCTCAACAGAACGAACATCTCTGAATGCAACAGTTTTGTGTACCTAGGTTGAGAAGTCAACATGACAAATGACCTGGCACCTGAACTGCGCAGGCGGAAGAGAGCACCATGGAACATTTTCAAGAGCGTTGAAGAAATAGCTAAGAGGATGAGGAACCTCCGGCTCTGGGCACATCTCTTAGATTTCACTGCTCTCCCTGCACTAATATATGCCTCAGAGACCTGGGCCCTATGAAAACTGGATGAGAACTCTATTCGGGTCACCAAAAAAGGAATCAAAAGAGCTATGCTTGGAGTATTGCGCTTCACTCAAGTGAGAGAAGGAATCCAGAGTTCCGACCTCTGTCGACGATCAAGAATCAGGGACGCTGTCTTATTTGCTAATGCGTCGAAGATCAGATGGGCTGGACACGTAATGCAATTTGAAGACGAGAGCTGGACTAGAGCTGTTACCGACTGGATTCCATGTGACGTCAAAAGATCTCGTGGCCACCCACCTACGAGATGGTCAGACTTCTTCGTCAAAACCCTGAGCAAATGGTTTGAGGCTCTTCATGCTACTGTAGCGAGCAGACACCATTGGGCTACACTAGCATGCGACAGGGACGAATGGAGTAATGGGATATCAAGTGATCAAGTGATTGTGTATTTCTGGGCCCCCATCAGCTCCAGCTGTGAACTGAGAGAGAAACAGGAAGAGACACAACAGAAGTGCCTCATCCTGCGACCTAGAGAGCATTCTTCCTGTCCTCCATGCACGAGACCCTCCTTTGGGAAGCCTGACTCTGGGAGCCCGCGTGGGTGGAATCCAGCCACTAGGTCCATATCTGTGCACTGAGGCAGGGTGTGGGAAGGGTGAGGCACCGCCTCTAACACTGTGGCAGGTGGCTTGAGGAGCTAAGAATATTTGAGTGCTCCGTGACCTGTGCTGTTGGTTTGCTTTTGTAGCCGCCAGCCGAGCCCCTGCCCCTGTAGAAACACATTGCCGATGGCTTGGTCCCCTGTGGCTGGTGCAGCTGCTCATTATTTCCCTTTCTGTGAATTGGGGAGCCCGCTGGGCAGGATGGACACTGAAGTCAGCATGGACACCTTGGGGGGAGAGACGAGAGATCGAGGTCTTGTTGGCATGGGGAGCTGAAGGTTCCTCTTGGCCGTGGACAGCAGCTCCCTGGAGCTTCCTCCCACACCTGCTTCTGGGGGCAATGGCATCAAGAATGTCATCAACATTCATCAACATCTCATGAAAAACAGCAAAATCTACAGCATCAACAGTATTAACAACATCAAGACCATTAAAAACAATGTCATCACCCTCAACATCACCGTCACAGGGTCAAAACTGTGAACACTCACTGGTACCATCAGTGTCAACCTCAGAGTATCTGTGAATCGACAGCACACTGCCCAAACACCAGGGACAAAAGCACCTCAACACTACAATGCCCAAATTATAGAACACCAGTAGCGTTAAACATCATCCCCACCGACAGCACCAACTATTGGCAATGTCACTATCCATGACATCGGCACTAATGGCAAGCAGCCTTATATGCCTCTTGGAGTGCTCAGCAAACTTCTGAGAAAGTTCTACCCACATGGATAGAGCCTGGCAAGCTCCCCGTGGTGTATTTGATATGCCAAAACCAGTAACTATAACAGGTCTCATTCCCCTGACCCTGAAAGAGCCTACAATCATCAGGAAAGACGAGTAAGGAGAGGCTGCTAAAATCTCAGGGCTGGGATGAATAGAGATGTTACTGGCACCTGCTCAAGTAAATCGACGAACAATGGAATGACAGTGATACAGTGATGACAGCCTTATGAACACCACTAATGCCATTAGCAACAAAATCCACAACAGTAAATTCAGCAACAGCAGTAATTACACCATCCACATCAGAAGCAGCATCACAGTATTACCAACAGCAGCAGCATCATCAAAATCAGTACCATCAGCACCAACCACACAACCAGAGCTATCAGCACCATCAGAGCCATCATCCCATCATCCCATTATTCCATCATCTTATCACCCAACAGCCCATTAGTCCCATCATCCCATCAGCCCATCATCGCCATCATCCCATCAGCCCATCACCCATCAGCCCATCAGCCCCATTAGCCCATGAGCATTATTAATTCTATCAGCATACTAACACTGCCAGCACCACCCTCACCATGGGCACCATCAGCAGAGCTGCCCCATCAGAGAGCACTACCTGCACATGAGCACCATCGGGAGAGCACTACCCGCATATGAGCACCAGAAGAGTGCACTACTTGCACATGAGCACCAGCAGCAGAACACTACCCACACATGAGCACCAGCAGCAGAACACTACCCACACATGAGCACCAGGAGCAGAGCAGCCCCATCGGGACTTCACAGCAGGATGAGCCAGAATTGGGAGGTCCAAGGGCACCAGGCATCCCTACCCCAATCATCTGGGGCAGCCAGAGGCACAGGTGGGTGAGGACCCCTTCTCCACAGGGCTGGGGACGGCCCAGGCCCAGGGGCCATGGTGAGAGGAAGGCCCCACTCAGGGATGCAGGCTGAGAAGCGGAGGTAGCATGAGGCAGGAGCCTAGGGTCTCCCCTGGGGCCACAGTGTAGCCCTGAGGGCAACAGCCAGCAACCCTGGGTCAGAGCAGAGGAGGCGGAGCAGGAGGCGGAGGAAGAGGAGGAGGAGTAGGAGAAGGAAGAGCAGCAGGAGGAGGAGGAGGAAGAGCAGGAGAAGGAAGAAGAGGAAGGGCAGGAGGAGAGGAGCAGGAGGAGGGGAGCAGGAAGTGGAGGGGCTTCAGTTCAGGCGGGAGCAGGGGCCAAGGCTGGCTTTGTGCTGTCAGGACCCGCTGGTGCAGAGGGACAGTTCTGGGAACAAACACTGGGAGGACAGAGATGCTTAGGCCAGGCCTGGCTAGGGGACTCGCAGGCCCTCACACACTCACACACTCACAGACACACACGTCTACTCACACACTCACACTCATTCACAGATATACACACTCACACACAATCACATACTCACACTCACACACACTCAGACACTCAGACACTCACATACACTCACATTCATACTCAGGCTCAGGGTAGGGCGCCTGAGAGCCAAGGGTGCTGGGAGCCGGCGTGGGTCAGGCTGAGCGCGTTCCCTTGAGTCTGAGACCCCCCAGGGCTGCGGCTGGGGCTGGACAGACGCCCTCCATCTGCTGCTTCCCTGTGCCTGCACTCTTAACCCTGGCCGTGGGATCCGCTCCTGTCCTGGTGAGCCGTTTGTGAACAGCGCGAGCCCCGGGCTGTGCCGAGGCTGCCCAGCACAGCTCGCCGCTTTGGTGGCCGCCATGGTTTCCTTGCGGGAACACTCCCACTGCCTGTCCTTGCCACGGCTGTGACAGCCCTGGGAGCATCTGCGGGCCCCTGGAGCTGCCTGACGGGGACAGACAAGCCTGATCCTCCCGGCCACTGGGACAGCGGCTAACCTCTGCCCAGCTCCAGCACTCATGGCCACCACAGCTCGGAAGCAGTTCATAGGCTGGGGACCTGGTGCCTGGTGCTCCCTGTGCGGCACCCAGGGCGGCTCTGTGGGCTGGAGTGGGGGGCAGGGAGGCTGGTCTGTGCATCCCTGTCTGGCCGCCTGCAGGCAGTACCCAGGGGTGGTCAGGCCCCGCTTTGTGAGAGGGAAGAGACACTCCTGCAGCACGGGCAGGTGCAGAGCTGTCTCCTCCTGACCCCGTGCTGGGCCCTGCAGTGAATCGGCCACCGTGGGGGTGAGCCCAGACAAACATGCTGTGACCAGGAGCTGTGCCCTACAGGAGGAGACACCAGGTGGGTGCCTGGCTCTTCCACTGGCCACGGGCAGGGCCTGAGCTGGGTCATTGTGCCAGGGGGCAGAGGCAGGACTCGAGCCCTGAGCCGCAACTCCCTGCCCTGGTGGCTTGGCACATGCCCCTCTAATGGCAGAAGGCCAGTAGCTGCGTCAGTGCTCCCTCTAAGTGCTCCCTCTCAGCGCTCCCTCTTAGTGCTCCCTTATAGTGCTCCTTCAGAGTGCTCCTGCCTCAGCCTCCAAACCAGCATCTAATGCTGAAATTTTCTGTTCAAACCTCAGCAGAACAGAGGCCAAATACCGGCCCTGGTTCTTCATGTGCCATGGAACACATGTGTAGTGTGTGTGGTGTGTTCTGGGTAGCATGTATACTACATGTGCGACACAGAGTGTGCCTGACCCATGCTGAGCATCACGCCAGGCACCCGTGCACATGAGGTATCTGTGTAGCACCTGCAGTGTGTGCGGTGTGTGATGTGTCGTGGCTTATGACGTGTGTCCTATAACGTGTGGTGTGTGATGAGGCATGTGGCTCCCATGATGGTGCATCAGCAGGAGGGCATCAGTGACGTGTGACCCGTGTGATTCACTGCACGTGATGTGTATGTGCTGGGCAGATGTGTATCTGCCTTGTGGCTGGGCCTTGTGGCTGGGCCCAGGGGGGTCCCGTGTTCGGGCTCCAAGACCACAGGGCTCGAGGGTCATTCTGGGGGTCTCCTGGCTCTGTTTCCCACAGACTGTCAGTGACCAGTTTCTACCTGAGGGAGCATCCACAGTGTGTCCTTTGGGAATGGCGCTTTGTCTCAATGTTCTCCAAGTCTCCACGTGTCCTTGAGCCACCTTGGCTCCACAGGGTTTGTAGCGTTGCCTGTGCCCTGGGCCACTGGGCTGGTCTCGTGTCCAGCGGCCTGGCCCGCGAGCCTCCCCCACCTAAGCAGAGCCACTTCCTCTGGACTCTAGACTTCAGGGCACTTCCTCTCACAGGCCGGGCCCCTCCCTCGGCCTCAGGGGCTGCCCGGAGAGCCCTTGTCCCTCTCTGCCCGGCCTTTCGTCCCCACACGATGCTGTGTTGGCAGCTGAGGGCTGCATCCTGCTGGTTAGTTCGGAAGCCACACCAGACGGTGCTCAAGGTCTATCCTTGTGGCTTTGGGGCCTCCTGGTGCTACAGATTGAACCTGGGTCATCTGTGTGCAAGGCAAGTGGCCTACCTGCTGTACAAGGTTCTATCCCAACACACACACATATACATGCACACACACATACACACATACACATGTACACATACACACAAGCACACGTACACATGCATACATACACACACGCACACATATATGCACATACATATACATGCACACGTACGTGCACATACATACACATATGCACATACACACATACATACATATACACATATGCACATATACACATACACATATACACATACACGCATACTACAAATCATTCCATTACAGTGTGCTTTGTGTAATCCTCTTATAATTTTATTTACTCTTTTGGGGGCTTTACCCCTGTGGTCTCCAGGGAGGACTCCCGGCTCTGCACTCAGGGGTCACTCCTGGCATGTGCAGGGCATCAGCCATGTGCATGGTGATGGCCCACTCTGCTGGACGATGGTTCTGGCCTTATTTGTGGGTTGGATCTCACAATGTATTTGGTTGTTTTTATCAGCCAAACTTTCAGGGGATATTTATAACTTTCATGTTTATTCTAATGTGATTCTGTTACAATGTGAGATACCCCGTGTATATGTGAATTACTTAAAATAAATTTTTTTTTATGTTGCAAATGTGTTGTGTGGCACAGACCATGTTCACTCTGGAGATTCTGTCCTGGGTGCGCCTAGGGCCTCGGCCTATTACCCTGCAGCTCTGGGCTGTCCTGGGCTTTGTTCCTGTCTGAGAATGCACAGATTCAATGGGGCTACTGGTTGTGGGCGTGTTTAGCTCCTGCCCCGTTTCCATCAACTGCTCACTCCAGGGCTGTCTCTCCTGCCAACAGTCCTTCCTGTTCTCATGTGACGTGTTTCAAGTACATTGTAGGAGCACATGGCACCCGTGCAACCATCTCTAGCACCACGTGTAGTTCCCGTTCCCTGGCTCAGATCCAGTGTTCTGGACCTACCTGCTCAATACTGCTATTGCCGCTCTGGGTTTCCTCTGAAGGCTGTTTTCACAGACTTTTAAAAAATGCTACTAGAAGCCGATATTAGCTTTTATTATTAAAATATATTATATAAATATACTGAATAAAATATTCACTGCAGAGTCTGGCAAGCTCCCCATGGCGTATTCGATATGCCAAAAATAGAAATAATAACAGATCTCATTCTCCTGACCCTGAAAGACCCTCCAACTGTTGGGAAAGATGAGTAAGGAGAGGCTTCTAAAATCCCAGGGCTGGGATGAAACGGAGACATTACTGGCGCCCACTGGAGCAAATCAATGAACAATGGGATGAGAGTGATACAGTGATACTGTGTAAAATATAAACATATTATATATGTGTTTACAAATTATATATAAATATATATTTAGCAACTGAAGTGATAATACATGAGTAAAGCATGTGCCTTGTACAAAGCAGACATGGGTTCAATCCCTAACATCTCAGATGGTCTCCTGAGCCCTGCCAGGAGTGATCCCAAGTGCAGGTCCATGGTGAAGTGGTGTGGCCACAAGCCCCAGACAGACAGTAGGCTCCGTTTATAATATTATTGAATGAGCTTTGCCTGTGAGCCGTTACCTGTAATGTGATTATGTGTTATGGTTTAATTGCTCCTTTATCTATTTATTTATTTTTTTGGCTTTTTTGGATTACACCCAGCAATGCACAGGAGTTACTCCTGGTTCATACACTCAAGAATCACTCCTGGCAGTGCTCGGGGGACCATATGGGATGCTGGAAATCGAACCTGGGTCGGCCGTGTGCAAGGCAAATGCTCTACCCTCTGTGCTATTGCTCCAGCCCCTAATTGCTCCTTTAATATTCCCTGTCATATTTTGTGCTTTCTCCAGATTGTTTTGAGAGATGCCCACTACAGGAGTCAAGGGAAGCGTGAGTCCTTAGTTGCATATTCACATCGAGAGAGTGCCTACACTTCCCGTCTACTTTTGTAATTTGAATTTGTTTGCTGTTCATCTAGCACTCAGGGTTGGTGGTGCAGCACCTAGGGCTGGAGTCATAGAGCACTCAGAACCGTGCTGTGTGTCCTAGGTCTGTCCCAGAGGTGCTGGGGACTCCTCTGTCCTCAGGAGCAAGAATGGCCGGCAGCGGCCCCAGCTCTGCTCCAGCCCTGGCCCTCAGCCCATGCTCAGGTAAGCAGGCTTGTCCAGTTAGTGGCCACGCTCCAGGCTCTCCTCAGACAATTCCATGTCTGGGATGGACTGACAGTCATGTGGACGCCTGTGCCCGTGCTTGCCCTCAGCCTAGACACTCCAGCCTGTGCTAATGTAGATGCCCAGCCCCAAACTCACGCCCACATGGACACCCTGGCTGTGGTGTGCATTGAGATAGGTGCCAGCCAGGCCACGGCTGTGGAGGTGGCCGTGAATGCCAGGCCTGGCATTTCTTTGCTGATGTGGGCAGCAGCTGCAGCTCCGTAGGGCCCTAACTGCCTGGACCTTAGCTCTCCCTGCTCAGGATCCCCCCCCACGCACATGCACAAACACATGCACGCACACACACTCGCACACATGCACACACATGCACACACACAAGCACACACCTACACCCATACACCCACATACACACACTCACGTGCACACATGCATACATACATGCACACATGCACACACATGCACACTCGTGTGCATGCATGCACACATACACACATGCACACACATGTGCACATACATGCACACACACAGATACACACACATGCACATGCACACACCCCGCCTCCCCTCTGTCTTTCCCTCCGGCCTGGTTCAGGCCCGGCTCAAGGTTGCCCGGCAGGGACGAGGGGGCAACGCCCAGTGCTGCGGGGTTTCCCGAGCTCTGTTAAATCTTTTAATTAAAGCTTGTTAACAAAGCCAGGAAAATGGATGGCTGTGCGCGCAGGCCTTTGGTAGGACGAGGCCCATTTATAACGATTGTATTTCAATTAGGCCGGCCAGGCTGGGGAGCAGAGAGATAAACAGGGGGACACAGACGGGCTTGTAAACACTGCAGGGTCCAGGGCTGGCAGAAGGAGGGCAGTGCCAGGCCTGTCCAGCGGGGCCTGGCATGGGGCCCTGGGCAGGGGTGCAGGCCTGGCTTTCTAAGGACGGGGCTGTGCCCATGCTGAGGACACACTAATCCATCACTCCCAAGTTAAACACCATTAAAGTTCTGAAAGCACCAGAAGGAGATTTAAAAGCTGCCTTCTGTAGCTGAGTCTCAAACGCCTCATTTTCAAAGACAGAGGAAAGAACTATGTGTCTGTGTGTCCTGGGTGTGTCCTCTCACTGTGACAAAGCCATGAACCCAAACTCTCTAGTGAGAGAAAAAAAAAATATCAGGAGGACCTCTGGCTTGTGGTCAGCTCGGAGTAGGCAGAAAAAGACAATCTCTCTGCGAAGGATGAGTCCTTGGGTCCCCTGGCTCCATGGGGATGTACTGCTGGGGACCCAGCGACAGGGGGCCCAGCTCAGGGGGCCCAGAACCTTGGGGACAGGCTCCGCCAGGGGAGGGCATGTGGCTTCTCTGGGGGCGTGCCACCCATGGGGTCTGGCCTCCCAGGGGTTGGCTCCATGTGTCTGCTCTGGAGACTCTGGGCAGCCCTCCATGATCCCAACCATCCTGCTGGCCCTGGGGTCTGTCTGTCCACAGGGAACTCAGCCATGGCAGCACCCGGCCCGGACCACACTGGGTCCCGCTGGCTCTGTGGGGATGGGGATGCGTCTCCCGTGTACTGTGTCCTGCCCCTCCAGAACCAGATGTCAAGACCACTTGAACAGAGGCAAGAGCCAGGTTAGGGTGTGACCCCCACCCCTGACCCCTCCTGCTGTCTTGTGACTCTCGTGGGTGGGGCAGACATTGGGCCCTTCAAGTCGTAAGTGGACCCCATGCAGTGGGACACCCACCCTAGGGCCCAGCTCAAACCCCTTCTCGGTGCCCCTCTAAAGGAGCAGGAAGGACCCTCTGAGATGCCGTCCTCCCAGTCCACCCCCAGAGCAGGACTTAAGCTGGGCCGCCTGAGGCCCAAGACAGGGGCTTTAGCCACATTCCTGGGGCGCAACTGGGAGCCTGTCCTGTCCAGGGGACTTTACACTGGCCAGCAAGCAGGAGCCTTGGCCATTGGCCTCAGCCTGTCCCTCGAGAGCAGTAACGGCCATGGCTGACTTCAAGTGGTGGGACTGGGTCCTGATACTGGCCAGCACGTGACGACGGTCGCCCTCTGCCAGCCTGATGCCCTCTGCCAGCCTGGGTGCCATATTACCCCGGGAACCCACTGTCATCCACCTGGGCATCCCCTGTTGCCCATTCAGTTGCCCTCTGTCAACTGGGTGCCCTTTGTGGCCCTCAGGACCCACCACCTCGGGCACCATCTGTCACTCTGACGTGGGGCACCAGGGAAGGACCCAGGAGAGGAACTGGGGGCTCAGGGTGCCCACCAGAACAGGACCACACTCCATAGCATCAGCCGGCCTAGAGGCCCATCATGACTCCCATGAGGGTCTTGGGGGGGTGGTTCTGGGGTATGTAGAAAAGTCTGTGGGGGAGTTTGTGGGGTCTCTGGATGGTCTGTGAGGGGTTGTGAAGATCTGTGGGGGATTTATGGAGGTCTGTGAGGGGTTTGTGGGTGGTCTGTGGATGGCCTGTGGGGGTCTGTGGAGGCCTGTGGGGGTTCTTGGGCGTCTGTGGGCATGTCTGTGGGGGGCCTGTGGGGGGTCTGGGTAGATTTGGGTGTGTAGCTGCAGCTCAATGGTCTCAGGCTTGAGCCCCTCAGCCAGACTTTCTGCTCCCTGGGAGGGTTCCACATTGTCCTGCTGTCTCCACTGTCCAGCTGGGCCCGAGGCAGCGATTCCCCCTCTGCTCTGTGATCTCATTGGATGGGGCACAGTCTGAGGATCAAACTACAGTAGGAAGAGTCTCTCATGTATGCACATGTGTGTGTACATGTGGGTGCACATGTATGCATGTGTGTGCACTCTTTCAATCCTGCCCATGCATATTTGTGCATTGTGTGCACATGGATGCATGTGTGTTGAGGGGGTCATGACAGGCATGATTCTCACGGGACCCTTAGTGTGTGAAACATGTACTCATCTGTGTATTGAAATATGTCTGCCCATGAGCATGTACACACATGTGCTCGTGTGTTCCTATTTGCCTGTGTCCATGTGCATGCAGACGTGTGGTGGTGTGAGTGCCTGAATGCATGCATGTGCTGGTTTGTTTACGCAAGCACATTAGTGCCAATGTGTGCGTGCCCATGGCGTATGTGGGTGTCTGCAGACAGGTGTGTCTGTCAGCCCACAGACATGCATGTGGACATGTGTGTTTTCAGCGCATGTGCAAACATGTGCAATGTTGGTACCTGTGTGTGCACATATGCATGTTTGTCAGCACACATACTCCTGTGAACATGTGTTTGATGGTACATGGTTGGGCATATGAACACATGTGTTTGTTAGTGCATGTGTGTAAGTTTCAAAGATATAAGAAAAACAAACAATGGGCCCAAATAGACCTGACACACAAGACATATGCTCTTGTTCAGTGGCTGAGAGCGGCCTCCCCAGGCCAGATGACGGGCGAGGGAAACGTCGAAGCAGGAACTGGGCCCCGGGCTGATCGGCAGTTAGTTTCTCTCTCCTCCCTGGCGTCGTCCAATCTCTCCCTTTATGGCATCCTTGTCTTCATTTTGGCCATAGTCCCAGTCAGAGTTCCATCATCCTAGTCTCCTCGCAGACCTCAAAGTCTCCAAAGTCTCAGTTCTCCTCGTCTTCAACGTTTCATCATCGATCTTCTTGTCCTCAACGTCTCGTCTTTAGCATCTAGTCTCTGCAAGTGTCTGCAAGTCTCTACTAGTATTGTGTCTGCAAGCCTCAGCATCAAGCACACAAGTCTCTGGCAGCCCCTTACAGCACAATTATATAGGAATCACATAGGGTTGGAATACAAAGGTGGGCTTGAGCACTGTCATAACAGCACAGAGAGGTAAGGCCACTCCTTCAGGAGATTAGCTCAAGGACAAAATCTCATCTCAGGATCCAGCACTCCAGATTACTAGGAGATCAGCTCAAGGGCAGGATTCCATCCAGGGTATGTTGCTTTCTCCTTTCCTCAGCTAGTAACCCACTTGAACAATCATAGTAAATTTACTTCTTATAACATTTCTAGCTTGTTTGGAGGTTCTAGCAGGGGAGCGCAGCTACTTGTATACCCTCGACCGAAGACCGGTCCATCTCTATTCAGGGAAGGCCGTCCTCTTCGACTGAGCGCGCAGCTTCGGGAGGGACGCACATGGAGCAATGAGGGAGGAAGGGGACACCCGCCTAGCCAGCCAAATCAGCCGAATCAACCCTGGCGATCAATGGGGTGACAGATGTCACAGCCAGATCGCCCTCACATCCAATCAGGGCATTCAAACTCAATGCATCAGGATCCTCCATGAGCTGTATTACGGATTCACTACCAGGATATCACCATTCTACAAAGAAGTAATCATTGATGTCAAGAGAGGGGTTCAGCAGGGTGATACCATTTTACCGAAACTCTTCAGTGCCACCCTCGAGAACATCATGCGATGACTGGAATGAGAAGGAATGGGAGTGAAGATAGATG
>JAOXYA010064947.1:0-11765 GCA_028565675.1 Sorex palustris | reverse complement strand
AGCACCGCCAGGAGTGATTCCTGAGTGTATGAACCAGGAGTAACTCCTGTGCATTGCTGGGTGTGACCCAAAAAAGCAAAAAGCAAAAAAAAAGACCCAACTGGTTTGGGGGCCACACCTGGGGGTCCTTGAGGGTTGCTCCTGGCTCTGCCCTCAGAGCTCCTGGCTGTGCCCTCAGAGATCACTCCTGGCGGTGTTCAGGGGACCATACGAGATTGAACCCGGGTTGGCCACGTGCAAGGCAAGTGCCCTCCCCACTGAACTGTCTCTCCGGCCCTGGCTGGTGCTTTTTAGAGGACGCTCTGCCCTACATAGCGCATAGTGCATAGCAAGCAGATGTCAACAAGAGCCTCCTGCAGCTGCTGCTGCTGCTCAGGCTGTGCTCTGTGACCAAGCCCAGGGCAGCTGTGACAGGATAGCTCAGGAGAAGGCCTGTGGGGGACGGCTGAGGGGACAGAGATTACAGTCACTCAGGGGGACCCAGCGGGGATCAGGAGTCTCAGGGAACAGGACTGTAAGAAGTGAGTGAGTGAGATGTGCGGGCCTTCAAGCCCACCTTCCCCCCCCCCCCCGGCCCAGGCCTACCGCCGGGGGGTGAGGCCGGAAGCCATCCACCCTGACGAGAGAGCAGTAGCCGAGCAGCTGGTCCCCGGGGTAGAGTGCGGGAATCTCCCGGGGTGTCAGCAGGGCCTCCACGGCATCGGGCACAAACCAGTCCACGGAGATGTCACTCAGGGCTGGCTCCAGGGCCTTCCGCAGGGCCTGCACCAGCTGTGAGGCGGCCAGAGGGAGAGCACGGGAGAGGAGGTGCCAGGCAGCCACTCAGGGCTGGGGATGGGGAAGGAAAGGGTGGCAGGGGGCCACTCCGTCAGGGAAGGAGCTGGACAGAGTGAGGTCGTGGGACCAGACAACGGTCAGGTCCCCGGGGGGCCCCTTGGGGACTCGTGGCAGCTCCCTGAGGGGCATCGAGGGAAAGTTGGGGTTGGAGTTTGGAGGAGACCCCTCTCCCCACGGTGGGGGACCGACTCAGATTTCCCCTGACTCCGGCTCACCAGGGGCTGCAGCCTGTCCCCGGGCCTCGGGAAGTAGGCCTGGCCCCGGCTGAGGGTGGCCAGACCCCGCAGAAGCTGGCGGCAGCACGACCCCAGCCCAAAGGCGAAGCATCTGGTGGAAGAAAGAAGCAAGTGGCAGCCGCAGGGCCCACTCGGGGCCGCCCCTTCAGGCCTCCGGCTCTGCTCACTTCATACCTGGCGGTCCCCCGGTGCCCCCTCATGAGCCCGAGCACTCGCTGGGTGACGGTGGCCGTGGGTGAGGCGGCGGCAAGCAGGAACAGTTGCCGCGGGTGTGCCCGATGCTGAGGCTGCCCCAGGGCCCAGTCCAAGGCGGCCAGCACGTCCGGGGGGGCGCCGGCCACCTGCAGCGTATCCACATGCTCACAGAGGAGCCGCATAGTGTCCTGGGGGGAGGCAGAAAGGCTGGCTGTCCTGGGTCGAGACCTGAGTGCCACACCCAAGATGCTCCAGCTACCCCGGCCACACTCACGTCACTACAGGGCCTGCTCTCCGGGAAGACTGGCTGCACGGACGCGCCACACAGTGCCAGGTTGACAAGGGTCTGGGGCGGGAGGGACTTGACAGCCAGAACGATGGCGTCCTGCGGGAGGCCGAGGGCAGGCACGTGAGAACGGGCGTGGACCCCCAGCTCTACGCACGAGCGTGCGTGTGTGTGTGTGTGTGTGTGTGTGTGTGTTTGTGTGTGAGAACTGTGGGAGGTGTGGGCACGTGTGCGAGTAAGAAGAGGCAGGAGTTTGTCTGTGGTGTGTGTGTAGTTGTGGCTATGTGTTTATGTGTGTGTGAGTGTGCATGCGTGTTGGCGAGTGTGTGCGTTTGTGTGTGAGTAGATGTATGTGTTTGGGTGTAAGTTGTGTGTTTGGGAGGATTCCTGGAGGTGAAGCATGTATGAGTACACAAAGAGAAGCAGGTGTGTGCATATGTGCACATGTGTGTATATCGGTGCATGTGTGTTTGTGTGACTGTACATGTGTGTTTGTGTGTTTATGAATGTGTGTTTTTTTGTGTGTAAGTCTGTATTTGAGTGTGAATATGTTTGTGAGTGTGTTTGTGTGTATGTCTATTTCCAAGTGTGTTTGTAAATATGTGTGTGTGTGTGTGAGTTGTGTGTTTGGGAGGATTCCTAGAGGTGCAGGCATGTGTGAATACACAAAAGAAGCGTGTGTGTGTGTGTGTGTGTGTGTGTGTGTGTGTGTGTGTTAGGACGGCTGCTGCCCAGCCCACCTCAGATGTACTGGCCCCCGCTGGCCCACCCCATGCCCACAGGCCTTGTGTGCCACAGCACTGCTGTCCAGCAGGAAGAGGAGCTCCCGGGTGGCCGTGCCCAGGTGGCCGGGCCGGGCACTCAGGTCGGGACAGAAGCTCAGCAGCAGCACGGGGTTCCGCAGGATGTCCTTGTGGAAACGGCGCTGCAGGAACCACACCTGTGCAAAACCACTGCATGTTTACTCCCCCACACCCAGATCCACACCCGGCACACCGAGTCACTGGGGGCTTTGGGTTTGAGTTTGGGGGCCACACCCAGTGGTGTTCCGGGATTATTCCTCCCCCTGTGCTCAGAGGCCACTCCTGGTAGTACCGGGGACTGTATGCAGTGCCGGAAGTCGGACCTGGACCAGCCGTGTGCGAGGGAAGCCCCTTGCCCTCTCCTGGCTCTCGGGGTCCCTCTCCACACTCATTTGAATGAATCAGGGCAGAGGCAGGTGGCCGTGGCCAGGCCAGACCAGACCATCCCTTCGTGACAAGTCTCAGCCTCTGGGGTAATGCGGGCAGCTCTCGAGGCCTGCTGAGGGCGGGAGTCCTGCCACCCACCCTGTCCGCATCTGGGCCTGCCTGCCCCTCAGGCCCCCGGGCAGACATACCTGCCGCTCCCCATCGCTGTCCCTTCGCTGGAGCCTCTGGAAGTCCCGGCGGGCCCTGACCCAGGTCTCATACTCAGCCGCACTCAGGCTGCCGGCCTCCAGCATCAGGTGGGGCTGGTGGGGCTCTGGGCAGGAGGGGAGACAGCCCTCGTCTCTGGGCCCCAAATGCCCAGGACAGGGGAATGGCCGGCGAAGGGGGGACCCTGCAGCCTCAGGCCCCACACCCGGGCACACAACTCCATCCAGGGCCAGAGATCCAGTCTCATCCTGAGCTGCCGAGGGAGCCCCCCGCGAGCCCCCACCTCTCACCACTGGGGTAGAGCAGGATCTCCACAGCCCGGTCACAGCGATGGCCCTCCGCCAGTGTGACACAGATGGTGGCTGCCGAGCTGGCGTGAGGGGGCGCGTCAGCACGCAGGGCATGTGAGGGGCTCTCCAGGCCTGTGGGACACATGGGAGGTGGGCTTGAGCCAGTTTGTGGACTCTGGGCATCCGCATCAGCCACTGCCCACTGGCCACTGAGTTCCATCGTCACCTCCCGCACTGGGGTGGGGTGGGGGGATGTCAGACTGTTACCTCTCTGTCCCCACGGAATGGGACAGTAATCAAAGACCCTGAGGTGTGCAAGGCTAGAGGCGGCTGGGGCATTCTCCCACGAGGAACCTGGACAGCCCTAAGGTGCCTGGCTCCCTTTAGTCCTCTGACAACCCCAGGCTTTGAGGTCCTGCCCAGCTCCCCGGGGAGGGCTCGCACCTGCCAGCAGGCATGGCCCGGTCACCAGCATCTCGAAGGAGAATGTGTAGGGGGCAGGGCAGCGGGCAGGGCCTGAGAACACATCTGGAGGGGCAGCCTGCTCCTCCCAGGCCGGTCCTTCCTCCTGGGGGGTCCCCACCCCAAAGCAGCTGGTCGGGCTGAAAGTGAGCAGAAGGAGAGTCACCTCCCAAAACTCAGAGTCTGGGGTCGGAGTGATAGTACAGTGGGCAGGGCATTTGCCTTGCATGTGGCTGACCGGGTTCAATCCCTGGCATCACACGTGGTCCCTTGAGCACCACCAGGAGTGATCCCTGAGTGCTGAGACAGGAGTGACCATAGAGCACCGCTGGGAGTGGCCCCCAAACCCAAAAAGCAAAAACCCAAAGCCAGGAGCCCTCTGGTTGGCCAGCCCCTGCCCCTGCCCACCCCGCCTATCCCCAGAGGGGCCCTGCCCAAGCCCCCTCACCCGCACTAGACCCAGAGAAGCCGAGGGAGGGACGAAGAGAATCACCATAGGCCCAACCTGTCGTCACAGAGCCCCGGGGGCCTGGGGGGCCCCGGCGCGCCTGGCGGGACCAGCGGGGTGAGCACAGAAGGCAGAGCCACGTGCAGTACCCCGTCAGGTCTGGAGGGGAGCTCCCGGCTGCTCTGCAGGGTCACCGTCATGGTGCTGGCCGCGCCGATGAGGCCCGTGGGCAGCACGAGTGCCGACTGGGCCTGCACCAGGTCCAAGACAAGGTGACCTGTGAGGCGTGAGGAGCAGAGTCAGGGCGGCTGCAAGCAGAGATGCGGGTGGGGTGGGGAGCCAAGCGGGCAGTGGGCAGGGGGGCCGAGCCAGGGCCTCTGGGAGACAGGAGAGGTGCCAGGCTAACGTGTCGGTGACGTCGGATGGAGCATGAGCTGAGTGACAGGGTGGGCTGGATGTTGGTGCAACAGATGGGGTGCTTGCCTTGCACGCGGTTGACTCGTGCTCGGACCCGGCATCCCATTTAGCCCCCCCGAACCCCACCAGGAGCAAACCCTGAGCATAGAGCCAAGAGTCAGCCTTGAGCATTGCCAGGTGTGCTTCCCCCTCAAAAAAGGGATTGTTGGGGGCTGGAGTGATAGCACAGCAGGTAGGGCGTTTGTCTTGCACGCGGCTGACCCGGGTTTAATTCCCAGCATCCCATGTGGTCCCCCAAGCACATGAACCAGGAGTGACCCCTGTGTATCACCGGGTGTGACCCAAAAAGAAAAAAAAAAAAGGATAGCCCCAGGAATGGGGAAAAAGGCAGCAGGGATATCTCTGCCTCTGGAGGCCAAGGAGAGGGGCTGGTGGCATTTCTGTCCAAGATCCCCCGGGCACCGTGCACCCTTCTGCTGGCACTGCCCACTTTGTGCATCCTCTTCCCTGTGCAGTGCCCTCTCCCATAGCTTGGGGCCCACCCTGCTCATGAGTCCTCTGCTTCATCAGTACTCAGGGGCTCCCCATGGCCCATTCAGAATGCTTCTAGAATTTTCCACCAAGCAGAGCTTAGGCTCAAGCACCTTCTTAGAAACAGACTAGAGGACATAAGGCAGCAATAGTACCTGAAGCACCTCACTCAGATCAGAGGTTTGGGGAACAGTAGGGCCAGGGGGATCGCCACGATCACAGCGGAAAGGAGCAGGTACGTGCAGAGGTGATCAAGCCCCCCACCCCCATCCCCGGTGTGGTCTGGTCCAGCCCTGCTTGTCCTCCTTTACCCCCAAGGCTCAGGCATCTATTCCTTTGAGAAAGACCTGCTGGCAGTAATATGTGTGTCAAAACAACTGCACGTGTGCCACAGGGTATGTGGTGAGGCTTGCATCGGGATCAGGCAAAGCCTCCAGTACACAAGACACCGTTGCTGTTAATCCCATCACCTGTGAAAGAGGACAGGAGGGACCGGAGTGATAGGACAGCGGGGAGGGGGCTTGGTTTGCAGGGAACCCATGTGGGTTCTAACCCCGCCACGCCACATGGTCCCCTGAGCCCCACCAGGAGTGATCCCTGAGCTCAGAGCCAAGACTAAGTAAGCCCTGAGTGCCACCAGGTGTGGGCACCCACACACCCCGAAAAAAGGAAGGGAGTGGGGAGGAGAACACTTACATGACCTGCTTCTCTGGATGCAGTGAGGTGACACAGTAACTGGGCTTTGTCACCTGCAACATCACTGAGTAGGAAGCATTTTATCACCCCCGCCCAATGGAACTTACTTCCAAACTTTTGCTCACACCGTTGCTCCTACTCAAGTCCCCTTCTCCCCACTTCACCACATCCTTCTCCTTTTCATCAGAAGTGGCTTTCACTGCCTTCAGGAACGCTCCTAGCGTACACTGGCCTCTTGTCTACACGGCCTGTGAGGCTTATGCCAACTCTCAGCCCCAGGAGAGTCTGTCACTCTCCTGACTGGATGGGCACTTCCATGCCCAGGAAGTCAAGCGAATGTGCAAACAAAGAAACCAGAGAATGAAGTTCAAGCCACAAGGACTAGGACTGGTTTTCTCTCCCTGTTTCCCAGGGCCCTTCTTGGGCCAGATGCTGGGGGTCCTATGATCAATGCCCCTGGCTGTCTGTGGGACTGCAGGGGACAGACATGCAGGTGGACTGCCCGCTGAGCGTCCTGGCGGCTGCAAACCTCAGGGCAGGGTGACACGGCCCCGGCAGCCGGCGCACAGCAGGTGGCCGGTCCCCGACTGCTGAAGAGTGATGAATCCATGAATGAATGAGGAGAAGGAAAAATAAAATCAGCGGCCTGCGGCGGGGAGGGGCGGGACGGGGCGGGGCGGCCAGAGCAGGTGCGGGAGCCCAGCGGCGGGCTTCGGGGAGGGCGCGAGGGGGCGCGGGGTGCGGGGGACTCACCCTGCGCGCAGCGGCGGGGCGTCGGGGCCCCAGCGCTGGGGCCCAGGGCGCGGCAGCAGGCAGCTTGCCATCGGCGCCGGCTCTGAAGCTGGAAGGACACGCGCCGGCCCGCAGCCTCCGCCTCGAAGCCAGACACCACTTCGGCCTCGGCCAGCGGGTACACGAAGACCCCTGGAGCAGGACCGGGGCGGGTCACTGGCGCCCTCACCCCCGGCCCACGCCCGCCCGCCCGGTCCCCGCGTGCGCCCGCGGCTCTCACCGTCCACCGGCTGCGGCTGCGGGTTGCGGTAGGTGAGCCGCGCGCGCAGGCTGAGGCAGGGGCCGTTGGCGCGGGCTCGGACCCACGAGTCGGTGAGCGGCAGCGGCGTCCAGCTGGAGGGGCAGTACAGGCCGGGCATGGTGCCCCTGCGGGAGCGGGGGGCGCTCCGTGAACGGAGGGGGCGCGGCCGGGGGCTCGGAGACGGGCTCCCCCGGGCACCCCACCCTCCAGCGGGAAGCAGGCAACGCCGCACCCCGACGCTCACCTGCAGGGGGCGCCAGGTGGAGGTGGGGGCGACAGGTGGCACGGATGGGAGGGGGCGGGGCGGGGGGCCGGTTACCTGGGAAGCGGGGACGGAGGCTGCGGAAGCTCCGAGCGGCGCGGGCACCCGGGGGGCTGGGGAGGGCGTTAATGATTAACCGCTGCGGGGGGTGCCCGTCCCGTCCCGACCCGTCCCGCCGCCGCCGCCTCCTCTGTTGGGGGGATCGGGGGGTGGGGGGGTCACAGCTGTTCGGATACCCACCTCCGGGCCCCCCCCCACCTCCTACCTGCCGGCCCCCCGGGGCTCCCCGCGGCTGCCAGCTGTCGGAAGCGGCGATGAAGGATGCTGGGGTGGGGAGCCCGGGCTTAAAGGGCCAGCCTCCTCGGGGACTGAGAGACGCAATAGCGGGCAGGGACCCGGGTTCGACCCCCCGTCCCCCCCTCCAGAAGGTCTCCCCACGCCCGAGCCCTCCCGGAGTAGGCCCTGAGCGCAGAGCCAGAAGTAAGCCCTGAGCGCCGCCGAAAAAGGGAAGAAAGGGCCAGCATCTTCCTGGGGACCACCGACCCAGCCCGGGGCAGCAGGGGTGCGGGGCCGAGGGCTGCAGCCTCCTCAGCCGCCTAGTCCCTGGGGGTGGCGGGGGAGGGTGCCGGTGCGATGAAATGTGATGGAGAAGAGAGAGAGAGAAGTAGTCCCCCGCCCTCCACCTCCGAAAGACCCTCCTGGGTACCCCCACGCCCCAGTGACCAGACTGATCTGGGAGTGGGGGCGGCTGCAGCGATGCCAAGGGAGGCTGCGGTTCGGGCGATGGCCCCCCATCCACTGCGCACAGCCCCGGCCTCACCGTCGCGCCCTCTGCGGAGCCGGAGTCGCCACGCCGGGGTCAGGCTGCAAGCGGGTTGCAGGCGCCGCGGGTCGCTCTGGCTCTGGCTTGGCGCCGCGGCGGCTCGGGGCGGTCCAGGGGCGTCGGCCGAACGGCGCGGGTCCGCCCCTTGCCGGAGGCCGCCCCCCCCACCTCCCCAGAGATCCGCCCCGGCTCCGCCCGCCGCTGCTGCCCGAGCCACCGGCTGCTTCGGTGCTGCGCTCCGCAGTGCGGGACGGCGGCCCCGAGGCCCCACCCTTCCCGTCCTCCTGCGAGTGAGGCGTCGGGTTAGTGCGACAGAGCCGCGGCGTCTGCAGCCCCCCGCCGTGCGGGACCTCTCCCCCCCAACCCCGCTAGCGCGGCATCACGGTGCACGGCGCCCCTCCCAGCCCTGCCAGGCGACCGGCCGGAGGACTGCAGCGAGCCCCAGCGCCCTTTCCCGAACCCTGAGCCCAGAAGCCAGCTCCTCTCCTCCGCAGAGTGCCCCTCCATTGCTGAAGACACCTTCAGCGCCCCCCAAATCCCTGCAGGCACCCCAAGTTCCTGTGCCCATGCACCACTGCAAAGCAGGGACCCCTCCTTGCTGCAATGACACGACGGACGCCCCACCCCACGTAGCCAGCTTTCCCATCTCCCCCTTTTTTCTGGGGTTGGGAAGAAAGATGTCAAATCAGTGCAGCCAAAGTATGGCATATGACTTTATGAACCATACGGAGGCTGTAACACTTTTAGGGTGCAGTGTACATTGAAGCCGATGGGAAGAGCTACTTCCCAAAATTTCCTCATTCCATATATACTTATTACAATTTATTGGAAACATTGCCAACTTCATGAATGTCTCGGGTTTCTGTATCCTTTTCAGTAGATTTGAAAGTGCAAAAGAAAGCTACCTGGATATTCCTGCTTTCCCCTTGCAGTATTTTTGACCCAATAAATGAGCTTTGTCGCTGTCAAAAAAAAAAAAAAGACTAGGAGGGACCCTGTCGGGTGACAGCTCCTTGCTCTCCGTTCCCACCAGCCTTGATTTTGTGGGCCATGCCTCGGAATACGCAGAGCTCACTACTGGCTCACACTCGGGTCCCTCCTGGTAAGCTCAGAGAACCCTATGGGTGCCCAGATGGAACTCAGGTCAGCTATGAGCAAGGCAAGTGCCCTCCCCACTGTTCTATGTGCTGCACCGCCTTGGAAGGGACACATGCTGTCGCTGGAGGGGCGCTCCAGGCTGCAAGTCCCAGCACAGCTGCCTCCCCCACTTAGGGCAGCACACAAGGAAGCCTCCCTTCACCACCAGGCTCCCTGCTATTGTCAGGAATCTTGCACCTTTATCCGTTGAGCTGCAAAGATGAGGGAGGAGTCCATAAAACCATTTTTGGGGGCTCTGCAGGAGGGCCTGGGTGGGCACCATGTCTTTAGGGGGTCACTATGCAATCTTGCTGACTCACACTCTGGTTCTACAGATTTGTTTGAGGGGGTCACAGAGAGGGCTGAAAGGGTGGAGCAAATGCTTTGCTTGGGGAAGTGCCAGGTTTGATCCCCAGTACCCCAGAGTGTCCCTGGGCGCCCCTCACCAGCCCCCATTAAAAGGGGCTAGGGACTAGTACTGTGGGTAAGGCACTTGCCTTGCATATGCTGACCAGGGTTTGATCCCTGGCACTGCGTATGGTCCCCTGAGACCTGCCAGGTGTGATTCCTGAGCACGAGCCAGGAGTGAGCCCTAAGCTTTGCTGGGTGTTGCCCAAAAACCAAGGGGGGTAGAGGGGGAAAGGAGAGAGAGAGAAAGAGAGAGAGAGAGAGAGAGAGAGAGAGAGAGGAGAGAAAGAAGAGAGAAGTCTTAGGAGAGCTGAGCTGAGCAAGGGGAGTCCCCAGGGTTCCCTCCCATTACCCTCACTCCCCCAGCCCCAGGGGATCCCCTGTATTATTGAACCCCTGAGCTCGCCACCAGACTCTTCCCTTGGCCATCCCGCCAGCATGAAGGAGTGAGCTTGGCTTTGCAGCAGGTAGCATGGATGGACGGAGGTGCATGATGAGCAGAGGCAGAAGTGCCTGCAAGTATGCAGCTCAAGGGGAGCTCCAGCCCCATCCTCCCTCCTCTCTGAGCTCCCCCAGCCCCAACCCCCACTCCCCCCTGAGCTCCCCTGCTCTGTCCTTCCTGCAAATGGGGGCGTTTTACACACCTAGGAGAGTCTCTTGGCAGAGGAGGGGAGCTTCTTACACCCTGGGGTTCTCAGTGGCAGTCTTGTTGGTTCGTTGGTTTGGGGACCACAGCCAGTAGCACTTGGAAACTACTCTGGGGATCATGCAGAGCACTGCATACAAAGCAGGCGTTGGGTCCTTTGAGCCCTCCCCAGCCCCTAGGCAGCATTCGTAAGGGGAAAGAAGTGGGGTTCTGTGAGTGGCCTAAGGAACACACTTGGGGTCCAGGTCTCTGGGAAGGGCCAGCTCTGACCCCACAAAAATCCAGGCAGTACCCCACTCCCTCGTGGGTATTTATGCTCTGTCCCCTCTGTCATCAGGGGCCCTCAAACACACAGAACATGTTCTTTATCCCTCCCCTTGTTGTAGGATCAACCTTGTGTGTTCTCAGGGCTCAAGGGTGTCTTTGGTCCTCGTCTTTGGTCCCGAGGAGCCCTTGGAGGGAAGAGGGAAGATGGTGACTCCATCAGAGATCAGACGACAGAAACAGAGCTGAGCAGGAAGTTGGACCGCTCTGTGGCCCTTCTGGGGAGGGTGTCTTAGCTGAGTCACTCGGAGAAAGATCAGCAGCTGGGCCAGAGAGGATCAGAGCCTCCTGCAGTGCAGGCAGGCCCTGAGGAACCCAGGAGTTAGGGGTCTGGGGGTTAGGGAGAGATAGGTGCCAATCACAGGAGATGAACCACACAGCCCCAGAAACCCCTGATCCAGGTTCCAGGAGGTGGAGGAGATCCTCAGCAGGGCTGGGGAGTGGCCTGGAGCCGGGGGGGCGGGGGGGGGTCTGCTCTTGCCAGGTACAGGGAAGAGGTGGGGGATAGAGAACTAAAAACTGCCTGCCTTGGGCTGGAGCAATAGTACAGTGGGGAGGACTCAGGCGAGACACATGCCGGGTTTGATCCCCAGCACTGCGTATGGTTCCCTGGGCCCCACCGGAAGTGATCCCTAAGCACACGGCCTAGAGAAAACCCTGAGCATGGTCAGGTGCGGCCAAAAAGGAGAAAGGGGGTCCGGGAGGTCTAGGAATCTAATAAGTCTGCTGTGCAAGTCCAGAACCGTACCGCCTGTACTGTTTCTGACTCCCTACACCCACTTCTTTATTAATGGACTCCTTTACCGAGCTTTCTGTGTCGGGTATAGTTCTAAGCACTTTACAAATACTAGCTATGTTCTCTAACATAATCTGTATTCATTGTATTGTATCATTACTGAACAGTTAAAAGAAAAGGAAATTTTCTTTGTTTTTTTGTTTGTTTGTTTTGTTGCTTTGGGGTCACACCTAATGATGCATGTTGCCCAGTAAAAAGAAAACCTGAAACAGCCTCTGACCATGCAGTGTCACTTGTAAGTGAGATCCTGAATAGATAAAGGTTTAGAGATGGGAAAAACAGTGCAGTGCCAGAGGTTGAGGGGAGGAGAGGACGCAGGTAAGGCTGAGTTGATGCCACATGGAGTTGGGGTGCAGTGAAGCATTTCCTGTGATGCTATAATAACACCGGCAGGACTTTACATCTGTCAGAACCCACAGGTTCTGCAGTCCAGGGCCTGGAAGAGAGCATTCAACTGCTAGAGCTCCCAAAGACCTCCAGGACCAGCCACCACCATGCTGAGACAACTCTCCGCACACATGAAGGTACTGGCAGAGGGACA
>JAOXYA010064941.1:0-11766 GCA_028565675.1 Sorex palustris | reverse complement strand
ATCTTACTAATAGATAATCAATACTATTCTGAGGGATCTCCTCTAAGATAAGGACTATAATCCATGTTCTTAAAGCAATACCTGAGTCTTTCTTAACTATGGTACTGGAAATGCTATAAGACTTGTTTCATGATTTGAAGCTATGAGCTCCTATGAGCTCCTCAGTTTCCTCATCTGAAAGTTGAAGAGGTAGAACTGTGTCATCGCTAAGATTTTTCTGTTCAGCAAGATTGCAGCAGTCTAGAAACTCAGGGATAGAAGACGCTCTTGGATCTCACCAGGTAGAGTTCTGAAGGCCCATCCCACTATAATGTGGGCCAAGCAGCTTCCAAACACCACTGTGGTAGCCTGAGTAGTACCATGGTCCTGAGCAGTAGCATCCTTAAACTTTTGCCCCATCTTCCACCATCCCAGGTAGTCAAAAGTTGCTGTGAGGAGATCCTTTGGTTCCCTGGGCACCACTTGGGAACACATCGTTCCTCAAAAAAATCATGCTCTGGGGTCACCTGATAGATTCGGGTTCTTGGTTCCCCCACTTCCCTGCATAATTTCTGTTACTTATTCTTTTTTCCTTCACAGTGGTCAGCATGTCTATTACACTCTGCTTAGCTATTACTGTATCAAATCTTTCCCCAAATGGTCCTTTACCCCCAGTCATCAGATTCTTTCTGAGAACAGCACATGCTCCTTCATATGACCACAAAAATCCATGACTTCAGCTTATACAGTCTAACAGCATACAAAGTCTAAACATTGAAACCATGCTTATCAAATCCCTTACATAGAGTTAGACTGTGTCTATTCAAGAAAGTCAGAATACTACAGTGAAAAATTCAAGATAGAAATAAGCAGAACGCGTCATTAGATGTTTATTCGCCAAAATGAAAATATTCATTTACATTTGCAGTCTTCTTATTGAAAAATATGTATTTCCTGTTTCCTGACCCTTCTTCCTTCCTTCCTTCCTTCCTTCCTTTCTTCCTTCCTTCCTTCCTTCCTTCCTTTTTTCTTTCTTCTTTTTTTTGACCTCACCCAGTGAAGCTCAGGGATCATTTCTGGGGGTGCTCAGGAGACCATATGGGTTGCCAAGAATTGAACCAGGGTTGATCACATGCAAGGCAAGTGTGCTCACTACCCACTATACTATCTCTTCAGCCCCCGTACAGTACTGTTCTTGATACTTATGATGAACAGTCCTTGACACGATCCTCTAGAACACTCACTCTCCTGTGTACACTCTTGGGCCTTTGAGTGTGACTGGGATCTATAACTGGACTATCACCAGTAGATTATAGCAATAGTGAAAGTGGATACATTTCATAAAACTGTAACCTTATTAAGGGATTCTCTCTCTCTCTTTTTTTTTTACTTTTGAAGCAATTAGCCACATTTGGAAGATGCAGATGTTAAAAAGCTGGAGGAGAGGGAAAGAATTAAGGCTACAGTTCAACTGTCCACAGCAATGAAATGCAACCATTAACTACAAGAACTTAGAATCAAACCTTTCTTCAGTTGACCTTCAGATGACCCCACTCAACCAACACAATTGCAGCCTTATGAGACTCACAAATTGAGGAACTAGCTGTAAACTCTGTTCCAAATCTAGATATACAAAAATTATGACCTCATAAATGTGTTGTTTTCACATACTGTATTTGTGCCAATAATGTTATGCAGCAGTAAATAATATGCTCAACATAAAGTACTCATTTGAGTCAAGTTTGTTTCTTTGCTCTTGCCTCAGACAGCTCAGGCTACTCTTAGAAAATATGGTAGGTTGGGAAAGGGAGCAAACCCTGGGTCACTGGTGAGGGACACTGACTGGACTTCACCATTTATCATTAAACGATAATCATGAAAGTGCTCGTATTCCTTGACACTGTCCCAAGGTCTCTTTCCTTCCATCCTCCTCTTCCACATCCGTGATCTCAGTTATGTTGTCAGAGTCTAATTGTTTTCATTTACATTGTTAGTTCTCTTAATTTGTTTTGTTATATATGACCTAAGAGTGATTATCTAATATTTATTTTTCTCTTTCTGACTTCTTTTGCATATCAGAAGCCCTCCAGTTTTATACATGTATAGCAAAGGACAATACTTCACTTTTTCTATAGCGTAATAGTCTACTGTGTCTATATCTTTTTTATCACATCTGCTCTATGTACTCATTTTTCCTTGGGCACTCGAGTTGTTTCTAGATCAGGGTTGTTGTAAAAAAACAACTGCAAAAAAAGGGCATATCAATTTAATGTTTTGTGTTTTTACGATCAATAACAAGGAATAGGCTTTTCAGATAACATAATAGCTCTATTTTCAATTTTTTGAAGTCTCCATACAATTTTTCATAGGAGATGGTGAGGGTTACTTTTGTTTTTTATCATATCCTCCTCAACATTTGTTTTTTATGAATTTTTTGACATAAGTTGTTTTCATGGGTATGAAATAGTATCTCATTGTTCTTTTGATTTATGTTTCCTAGATAATCAGCAACACTTTTAAAAGTGTTGATATGACTTCTATAAATTTTCTTTGGACAACTGTTCAGCTCTTCTTTCCATTTCTAATGGAGTTGTTAATTTTTAATTATTAAATATTTTGAGTGCTTTATATATTAGCCATTTGTCAGATAGTTGATGTGCAAATATTTTATCCCATTGGTAGCATGAATTTTTATTTTAGTCATGATTTCTTCTGCAGTGCAGAAACTTTTTTTAACTTTTATGTGGTTTCATTTGTTTATTTTTGTTTTTATATTTCTTGAAAAGAATGTCAAATTATTGATGAAACTTCTGAAATAAATATTATGTACTTATAGTTTCTTTGATTTGTGCATGACATCAACATCTAAAAACATCTCAGAAAATGCTTATCTTTAGATTATAGAAAAAACAGTTTCATTTTGATTTGATGAAACAGTACAGTGATGCATAACGCTTAACAAAAATGTTCAATGATAGCTAGAAATAATTGTTACTTATATTAAATAAAAATATATTAAATATATTTTAGGGATACCCTACAAGTTGAAACTGGGTTTTATAATTCATTTATTGAAAACATAAGTATTATGTGATTGGAACTCTTGACAAATAGGTGAATAAAATGAACTAAAATAGTGCTTTTGTTTTGTTTATGGAAGTATTTGTGTCCAAAATGGTATCCACTACAGAGTTCAAAAAGTCAAAATGTACATTAAAGCTTTTTCTTGGAAATCATCTTCAGAAAAGATAATCACTTGTTTTAAAGATGGAACATATTTTAAATAACTCATTCAAAATTACAAGTGAGTCTTTAATGTATTAATCTGTTTAAACCTTCCTTAAATGTCTCTGTAGTGGTAAAAAAGAATAATCAAATGTTAAAATTCTGACATTTAAAATAACCCCAGGCACTGATGCTGTTTCCAGGGTTCACAGTGAGCTCAGACAAGGCTGGACTTGGGTCCTCTCCTTTGACCAGAACTCAGAAACTGCACATGCTTCCACTCAGGGGTCTGTGGGAGATAGGGTGTCTCAAGTAAAGATGCTCTTATTCATATCAACACATTACAGTATGACTCAGATTCAGACTTAATTGCCCTTGAGCAAAACAGAAGAGTAGGAGCCTTGTGCTCTAAGAAAATATACAATGCACATTCTAAAGGCTGGCTGAAATCAGATAAGGTCAGGGGGGTTGAACTTTTGAGTCCATACTAAGAGCTTTAGATAATGACCCATTTTCACTTTCTTTAAGGAAAATAAAAATGAATTTTCTTAGAATAATAAAGGTTGACAATATTTGATAAAAAAAAGTTTGTGATTTTCATTCTTGACCCTATATTTTCTGAGATGACTTTTCTTTACAATTTAAAAAAATAATTTTCATTTTTCTTAAAAATTTAAAAATAATTTTTAGAAAACTGATGATACATACATAATGTAAGGTCAATGGAGAGAAAAGACTGTGTAGGCATAACTCTGTATGTGTGTGAGTGTATATATATATATATATATGTATTATATATTCATGTGCAAACAACATAAAGTGAGGAAGGAAGAGAGTAAAAATTTAAAAGAGGAGGAAAAAAGGTAAGTTGTTACTTCCAGATTTAATTTTAATATTTTCACCAGTTCTTTCATGGTAAGATCCATGCATTTTTCCCATTCCCTCCCCATAATTTTTACATATATACACATTTATTTTATAAAAAGTATGAGATAATGTTGTAAAGTCTGGTTGTCTTATTACTAAAATAGAAAAAATAATTGGGAAGAATTGCTTGTATCCTTAATGTCTATAGTTCAATAATAAGACTGTACAATCTCAGTTTTGAATTGTAAAACATGCATAGAAATTGACAGTAAAGGAAAAATGGCTTTAAAGCAAAAGACACATACTTTCACGGTAAGTTTGACAAATACCCATCACCTCATGGTTATTAGTTCAGCTTTAGTGTCACAGAGAAGTGACATGTAAATACCATCAGTACTAGGAGAAATTTGAGCAGTAATGTAGAATGACTTGTAACTGTTAAGAAAATGAATGGTGGAAAGTATTAGATGATGCAATCTTCTAAGACTCTGGAAGCATTATGTTACCAACTTAAGAGGAAAACAAAACATATAATTGCACAAATATTTTAATTTTCCCCAACAAGGTGCATCTAATTTATTGCATTAATATAAACTGAGAATTAAAAAACAAGGGTTTAAAGAAAATTGGAGTTTTGTGGGATGTTAAGCTCTTCCAAATATATTAGTATGTGACTGGACACACCATATGACAAAGAAAAATTTCAAGATGGTCACAAATTAAATGATTGTTTCCTTAGATCTTAGTTGGTCAGAAATCTTATCTGCAATCACCCAGGCTCTGACTGGACCAAAAACAGACTATTCAGCTGTTAAGATATTTTCCATCACATTGTTGGAAGTATGAGGAGAACTGGGTACCTTTTTTTTTTTTTAGTTATTTTCTTCTATACTAATTTCAGAAATCTACCTGGTGTGAAATGCAATTTAGCTTTAGCCAATTCTGCTTCCACTACAAAGGGCTGAAGCCAAAGAAGTGAAAAGTAAGGTGTTTTTGTTTGTTTAATTTCTGTAGTGCCTAGAGATCAATCTTGGGTTATTACATAGTGGAGGCAGATGTTTTACCACTGAGCTATATTCTGGATTTACTGAAAGGTTTTTCAAAAGCAGTGAACCGTCCTCCATATGACACTTGCTTTGCAGCCTGAAGCTAAATCTAAGTTTCTCTCTCAGTGAGACAAATGGAC
The DNA here is from genome assembly GCA_028565675.1 of Sorex palustris. Lineage (NCBI taxonomy): Eukaryota > Metazoa > Chordata > Mammalia > Eulipotyphla > Soricidae > Sorex > Sorex palustris. The sequence continues at coordinate 6,509 of JAOXYA010064941.1, read as the reverse complement.
TTGGGTAAAAATCCCAGAGTATTCTGTTTCAGCTCCAAAAGCCACTAACAATGTGAGCCCCTTTCACAGAGAACAAATGATTTGCAAACTAGCTATCACTTTCTCCACTGAGGATAAGAATCTAAGACCAAAATAATGATATGTTTTCCTTTTACTTGCTCATTATCACAACATAATGAAGAAATACCAAAGAGTTTAGCTTCGAGTATAGGAGTGTGAGACAAAATACCAGAGGTTGCAATACCCCAAATTCTCTCCTCAGTGTCTCCCCTCAAATGAATTCCTTCATACTCATTTTCCAATCCCACTCATAAACATAAACATCCTCTAGACCTTCCTTTGGAATTTTCACTATTTCTTCTTTGACATGGTTGGCTCTCATGTGCTATTTTTCCCATGACTCTTCATTTTGCCACAACCAATGCTGCATGCTAAAGGGTTAATAGTTAAAAGATATGATTAAACATTTTTAAAAAGAACATAAAAAAACTGCTGGTACTTTGACACTATCTTGTAGAAGAGACCTTTGTGATTGGTTGTCCATGGCATTTTGATTTTATAACTTTGCTTTTCTGGTGATTGGCATGCAATTCTCTCCTTTTTTTAAGCCACCATGATTTACAATACTGTTAACGATAGAGTTTCATGCATGTCACATTCCAACATCATTCCCTCCACTAGAAAGGCTGCTTTTTTCCACTACTTTCAGTAACCCCTGCCCCCCTCCACCATCTTCCTCCTTGCCCCTGCACTAAGGTATGTTCAGTTATGTAGACCAGTTCTTAGTTTCTGCTGCCATTGACTGCTTGTATTTCCCTTACTATGATTCTTTATATTCCACATATAAAGGAATTATTTTGTATCAGAACATTACTTTTAACTTTGTTGATTGGGTAGCATCATCCATAACTGGAAGAGTTCAGGAGTCAAGTCTTCACAACAAGAGGAAACCAAATAAAAATTCTTCAGCAGAATAATTGGAGTCAAATTGCTTTTTTATCAGCCAATGTAGCAAATGATTTTGAGATGACATGGTTGAGTGACAAGTTTAAAAAATTTGAAGTCTAAGACCAAAATGGACCATAAAGATTTTGATGTTAAAAGGACTTGAGGCAAACAACTTTTTTTAAAATTCTGTAGATAAACTTATGTATATACGTGGCTGATCTGAGTTTTCTTTTTCAGTCTTAATTTTGTCCATCACTAGCTATATGATTTCGTAAAATGCCATTAACTTTGAATTTTATCAAAATAAGTTGATTTTGTGGCTTTGTAAATGTAAATTGTTCCTGTAAACTTATAATGAAAACCAGCATTTACTGCTCTACCAGTTCACACCAATTCCAACATCCCAGGAATTAATATCTGTAGTCATTCATAACTTCTCTAGAAAATTGTTTCAGAAATATATGACAGTTACTGGATAAATAAACTATAATAATTATATGTATTGTTATACTATACTATTCTTCCATTAAAAATGCTAAAACAAAAAATGCTAAAACTATGACTATTGTGATTAATGTATGTCCATAGTACTCTAAGTAAATTAATACAGAAAAAGAAATATTGCCAAAGGCTTTCTCTTGTGTGAGATAGAAACAAAAATGGTTTTATCTGGGGCCAAAGAGATAGACAGCAGGTAGGGCATCTTCCTTGTGTACCTGGCTTCAATCCTAGGCATTCCATACATCCCATATGGTCCCCTGAACAATGCCAGGAGTAAATTTCTGAGTAGGAAGCCAGGAGAGACCCCTGAGCAAAAAAAAATCTTAATATATAGCTATATACTTCTTTCACTCATGTGTGAGTCTCGGCCCGAGTGTCCAGAAAGCATTCTGGAGCATGGTAGCAGCTGGGTAGTGGAAGTAGTGGCGGTAGTGGAGGTCTGCCAGGCTGCTGGGAGCAGGCAGAGGATCTCTGTTCCTGGGTCTGTTGAGCCTGGAGTCCAAGGTCATAGAGTTCCGCTTCCTTGGTACTGTGGGGCTTCACTAGTGAGTCTCAGCCCGAGTGTCCAGAAAGTGTCCTGGAGCGTGGCGGCAGCTGGGTAGTGGAGGTAGTGGAGGTAGTAAAGCCCAACAGAACCAGAGAAGCGGACCTCTGTGACCTTGGACTCCAGGCTCAACAAACCTGGGAATAGAGATCCTCTGCCTGCTACCAGCATCCCAGTGACCTCCACTACCTCCACTATCTCCACTACCCAGCTGCTGCCATGCTTCAGGAAGCTTTCCAGACTGTGCAGCCCCAAAGCAGCCACGCGATACATAATAAAACACTTAATACAAGATTACCATACCCTATTTGATGGGGTTCAAATATGGTTTGAACCATAGGAACACCTGCAACAATGATTAGAGGCCATGATAAAAGCCCCTATCCCTCTCAAAGAGCCTGGAAAGCTACTGAGAGTCCCACCTGCATGGCAGAGCTGGGCAAGCTATCTGTGGTGTATATGATATGCCAATGTAAATCCAATGGATCTCATTCCCCTGACCCTGAAAGGGCCACCAATAAGGCAGCATTAAGAAGGATGAGGAAGGAGAGGCTGATAAAATCTCAGAGCCAAAGCAGGCTGCCAAAATAAAGAAGGACAAAAATGACTTGTCTGTACATTCAAGGTACGCTGGCATCGGATGTATCCATTGAGGACCTGATGGTGCAAGCGTGAAAGATCAAGTACATCATTGGTTTGACCAAGACGAGAAGGCATAAATCACATCACACCATTTTCGACACTGGAGAAGAACTGTTTCTTGGAACATGCAACAAAAGAGGCATCAGTGGTGTCGGTGTCCTTGTACAACCCGAGTCAAACGATTACACTTGAATAGATGTAGTTCACTGCCAGCAGTTTCTATCTTCATTGTCTATGCACCAACATCCAATTATGATGAAGGAGAAATTGAGAAGTTCTACATGCAGCTGGAGAAGTTCTATAAAGAAGACCACACCTTCTACAAGATCATCATCGGTGATTTTAATGCCAAGAAAGGACCAAGAAGATCAGCCGAAGAACACCAAATCGGGACCCATGGCCTAGAATGAAAAGAACAGGGTGAGAGATTGAGTTCATCATGTCAAGCAAGACCATTCATGGTACCTCACAGTTCCAGAAGGCCAAATCTAAATGTACATGGGAGTCTCTCGGTGGATGATTCCACAATGAAATTTTCCACATCATATTCAATCGATGATCTTGCCTGATCGATGTCGCTGTTGTCCCAAAATTCCAAACGGTATTGAACCACCATCTCCTTCATGCAAACTTCTACTTCACAGAGTGGTGAGAAAGGGCTACAAAGTTTAAGAAGAGAATTCCCAGAACAACCACCAACTGGGAGCTCTTTGGCACTATTCTGCAACATGGGAAGATGCCGTCATTGACAACATTGACGAGGAATACAATTGAGTGGTTCAGCACCTCCATGATTGTGGGAAGAATGCCGAGAGAGATAGCCACAAAAAGACACCTGTCTTCAAAAACTCTCGAGCTCATTCGACAATGTAGCTTGGGCAAGCCTCAGGCAACCACAGGCAAAAGTCCCAGCTTACAAAACAGTGCAGAGAAGTGATAAAGGAAGATCTCAAAGAGAGAAGAGCAGCAAGTGCTGGCAGATGTGGCAGAAGCCGGGAAAAACATTCGTAAGGCCCGCCTGTCCTTCGCCAACTACAAGACCAAGATGACTGCCCTCTGACATCCTGATGGATCTATTACATCTTCCAGAAGGGCAATAGAGAACATTATCCATGACTTCTCCTCGAATCTCTTTGATAGCCACCCACCTGCCCACATACCAAATTCCACAGGATGGATATGTTGTCCCAACGTTCTCCCTTCCAAAATCCGACATGCCATTTTGTCGGTGAAGAAGCAAACAGCATTCGGCCCAGACAAGGTCAGACCCAAACACCTGAAGAACCTGCCATCAGTGCTTATCAATACACTGGCTCAGCTCTTCACACACTGCCTGTCTGAATGCAAGGTTCCATCCCAATGGAAAACCAGCAGGACCATTCTGGTGTACAAGAAGGGAGACATTCATGACATCAGCAACTATTGCTTGATCTGCCTGTTGTCTGTCGTCTACAAATTATTCACTCGAGTCATCCTGAATAGGATTGGCAGAACACTAGATGAAGGATAACCATGAGAGCAAGCAAGGTTCCGAAAAGGATTCAGCATGATCAACCATATCCACACAGTGACCAAGCTTATTGAGGTTTTTGCAAGAGTTCAAGATGCTGCTGTGTCTAACATTCATCGATTTAAAGAAGGCCTTTGATTCTGCTGAGACTGAAGCAGTCATCGAAGCCCTAGCCAAACAGGGAGTTCAAACTCAGTACATCAGGATCCTCCATGAGCTGTATTATGGATTCACGACCAGGATCTCACCATTCTACAAGGAAGTGACCATCAACGAAAAGAGAGGGTTTCAGCAGGGTGATGCCGTTCCACCAAAACTCTTCAATACCACCCTCGAGAATATCATGCGACAGCTGGAATGGGAAGGAATGGGAGTGGAGATAGATGGTCGGCAACAGCACCACCTCCGCTTCGCTGATCACATCATTCTAATAACACCAAACATTAGCCAAGCTGCACAAATGCCAGCTGACTTTGACCGTGAGTGTGGAAAGAGCGGACTATAGCTGAATCTCTTGAAGACAATGTTTATGAGAAACAGTCTCTTTCCTAACGTTCCATTCGCTCTTAATGAAACAAACATCTCCGAATGCAGCAGTTATGTGTACCTAGTTCGAGAACTCAACATGACAAATGACCTGGCACCTCAGCTACGCAGGAGGAAGAGAGCAGCATGGAACACCTTTAAGTGTCGAAGAAATAGCTAAGAATAAAAAGAACCTCTGGCTCCCGGCACATTTCTTTGACTCCACCATTCTTCCTGCACTAACATATGCCTCAGAGACATGGACCCTATGAAAACAGAAGAAAAACACTATCTGGGTCACCCAAAGAGGAATTGAAAGAGCTATGTTTGAAGTATCGCACTTCACTCAAGTGAGAGAAGGAATCTGGAGTTCTGACTTCCATCGGCGATCAAGAATCAGGGATGCTGACTCCTTTGCCAAGGTGTCAAAAATGAGATGGGCTGGTCATGTAATGCGATTTGAAGATGACCACTGGACTAGAGCCGTTACTGACTAGATTCTACGTGATGTTAAAAGAACAAGTGGCCGCCCCCCTATGAGATGGTCAGACTTCCTTGTCAAGACCCTAAATAAATTGTTTGAGGCTCTTTGTGTTCCTGTAGTGAGCAGACACCATTGGGCTACACTAGCACATGACAGAACAAATGGAGACGTTACTGGCGCCCACTTGAGCAAATTGATGAGTAACAGGATATCAAGTGATAAAATAATTAAAACATTGTGGTGCATTTTCTCAGTACACTGCTGACACTTCTTTTCTTATGTGGCTTAATGTTAGCCTCCCTTTGTAAAGTTCTGCAGATTGCGTGTGTTCACACAACCTGACACTGTCACTATCCTACTGGTTTTGCTCGAGTGGGCCCAGTAATATTGTGAGTCTTGTTAATGTGTTTGGCATATTGAATGCATCACGGGTAGCTTGCCAGGCTTCGCCATGCAAAGGAGATACTGTCAGTAGCTTGCCGGGTTCTACAAGACGGGCGGAGGAATAGAACTCAGGTCGGCCATGTTGGCTGCATGCAAAGCAAATGCCCTATACAGTACATATTATTTAGAAGATCTGCCTAAGACACAGCCACATCTTTGAAAACAGAACCAAATACAAATCAATAAACGGTAATTGAGGAAGCAAGTATAAATAGCTTGTGTTCAACAACCACAAAAACTGGCCCTAAAATGGAGATTTAGCTATTTTTTAAATTTATTTTTCATTGTATTTTTTATTGAATCACCGTGAGATACAGTTTCAACAGTTACAAAGCTTTCATGTTTGAGTTTCAGTCATATAACGATCTAACACCCACTTCTACCAGTGCACATTTTCCACTACCAATGTCCCCAGTTATACCTTCCCCCTTTTTCCATCCTCCTTTCCCCCACCTCTTTTTCCCCATACTCTCTCTCAACAGTTGGGAATTATGGTTTGCAATATAGACACTGAGAGACTTTCATTTTCGGTCCTTCATCTACTTTCAGCACACATCTCTCATCCCAAATGATCCCTCCAACCATCATTGACTTAGTGATCCCTTCTCTATTCCAGCTGACTTCTCCCCCAGCTCATGAGAAGACTTTCAACTATGGGACAATATTCCTAGCCCTTGTGCCTACTGTCCTTGGCTGTCAGTCTCATATAATGTTGTTTTATTTTCCACAAAGCTATTTTCAACTGGTAATAAAGGCTTGGCTAGTAGTAATATTTGGAAGCCTATTTTTTGCTTGGGCTGGAGCGATAGCACAGCGGTAGGGCTTTTGCCTTAAAAGCGGCCAACATGGCCGACCCGAGTTCAATTCCTCCGCCCCTCTCGGAGAGCCCGGCAAGCTACCGAGAGTATTCG
>JAOXYA010064933.1:0-11766 GCA_028565675.1 Sorex palustris | reverse complement strand
CCATACAAAAAGGACATTGCTCTGAATAAACTATGCAAAGGACTTAGGGAGAAGAGAAAACAATATTTACAAGTCAACAGAGCACAAAGAAAGCAATTACAAATAAACACAGAGGAATGGGAGTACTGAGGCTATGAAGGAAGGACAAAACAATGTTACCCTACAGAGAACCAATAGATTTCTCTCTTATGATTTTCTTGTGACATATAAACTAAAATACACTTTACTTTTCTTTAGGGACCTAATTACTAATTAAATTCAGCCATCATCATTCATCATCACCCAAAAATTATTTATGAATTTGGCAAAAATTACATCATTTTTTTTCAGAGGCTTATGCATCACATATGCTTCTCTGTTCAATCAATGACTAAAACAGAATGTATTTTGCAATCAGAACGGTCTGTGAGAAATTTTGATGATTTCCATTTTGTAAGTGGTGATAAATTATGGGGAAGTCCAAGATTTCCTGTCTACATCCAGCCCTTTATTTTGTTACCTGACTTCTTTGTAGTTCATATAAACACAAAAGGGAAGACATACAATTCCATTTGGTTCTCCATTTCTCCAGTTGTTTTCCTCCTTGCTAAAAATAATTTATCGGTGCTTAATTCACTTCAATATCAATTCTCAATTGCTTTAAAATATTAGTAGTAGAAATGGTGGAAGTAGTAAAAAATGCAGTTTCTCAAACTGTGGCAAAGTTGTGTGTGTGTGTGTGTGTGTGTATGTGTGTGTGTGTGTGTGTGAAATTGGTGGTTCTCTCCTTTCTCATTCTTTCTTCTCTTCTGTGAGGTCTCAATTCCTTTTTTATTTATTCCCTAAGTAGAGAAATACGTAGGATAACATTGGTTTGTCCTTTCTCCCTTGCCGCATGAGAGTCTCACCAAACTGTTCCTACTCTTGTAAGATGTCACTATTATCTGTATTATTATAATCAACTGTTATTGAAAGCGCTTTTAATTATATTTAGAAAAGATAAAATGCAGAAATCACAATGCAATTGCAAACTAATTTCTATCATCTGCCTTTTCTTTTGCTGGTAAGCTCAGTCTTATTTAACATCTATATCTATTATTTTATATCTATTTTTTATTGTTAGAGAATATTTAGATTATTTTAAGTACTGACAAAACAAAAAAATAAGGTTATTCCAAAATATGACATTATTTTTGTGGGGTTTATATTTTCTCCATATAGAATCATAGAATTTCCTATTAAAACTCATTTTCATGAACAGGATACTGTGTCAATTTAGACAAAGAGTTAAACTTAGTAAATTATTTTTATACATGAGCACAATGGTAATTTTTGCTTATCAATAGTTAGCAGAAGAGACTGAGAATACCTTAGAAACTAGAAGATTATAAGAATAGCTTAGGATTCTTCAAGTTTAATGCTGTAAACATAATCATGCCCTTCCTCCCAAATTCATGTGTTTAAAACTGAACCCTAAACACCGATGGCAATAGTATTTAGAGATGGGACCTTTAGGGTTCAGTTGGTTTTGATGATCATAGAGTGGGATTATTATGAGGTCACAAAGAGCCAGAAAGATCCTATCTTTTTTGCAATTGGCATCTTGAACACACAACATGACAATAGTCATTAACCCAGGAGGTAGACCCCTAAACCAACCAAGCTAAATCCTGATTTTTGATTGCATCCACTAGATCTATGAGATTGTGATGGTTATTTGTCACCCAGTGTGTGTGGTGTTCTTTCATTGCAGTCCAAGCCAAGAGAGTTGTTTTGCTAAATTACATCATAATGACAATATATTTTCTGGTAGTATCAATCCTAATAAATTTCAATGGCTGATCTTCCTCCCCTTCCTAAACTATGTCGTTGTCTTAACCAAGATTATTTAAGGTGGTGATTGAACAACTATTAAGTCTTCTCAGTTTTAATTCATGTATATAGAAGATAGAGAGGTGATTTTTTTTCTCTAGAAAATAGTAGCATTACAAGTGTTTGATAGCTTTATATAGTAATGAGCAAGAAATTTTAAGACTTTTTACATTGAGATTTAATAAAGCAATTGGTTTATTTTATACCTACTGAAAAATTGTATTTATTTGAGCATTACAAATAAAGCCTTTTAGATGTTTCCAAGAAGTGATGATACTTATGTTTGGTTTAGTTGAAAACAAGGTAATTGCTGGTAAGGTAAAGAACAGAAAAGAATATGGGGGACTGAACAGAAGTGTGAATGATAGAGACAAATAAGTTACTGATTTAATTAGTAATCTTGTAGTGAAAGGGGTGAAATACACCAAAGGAAGTATGGATAGAGAAAAGTTAGATTGTTAGTATCAATCCTGGTAAGTTCCAATGGCTGAACTTCCTCCCCTTCTCAATATCCTTTGTCTTAACTATGATTGTTAAGGTGGTGACTGAAAAGCTATTAAGTCTTCTCACTCTTAATTCATGTATAAAGAAGATAGACATGTGGTTATTTTCTCTAGAAAATAATAGCATTCAAGAGTCTGAGAGGTTTATATGATAGGAAGCAAGGAAGCAAGCAGATTCTCAGGTTAGTCCTTATATTATACAATATTATTATTTTATCCAATATATGTTTTTATTATAAATTTGAAATATTTCAATCTCAGGCCAGATAGATAGTATAGGGCAGCCATTATGCAATTTCCAGCACTGTTATGGTCCTCTGAGCTTGCAAGGAATAATCCCTGTGCACAGAGCCTGGAATAAGCCTTGAACATCACCAAGTGCACACCTGCTCCCAACATGATAATACTTCAGTACTTTTTTTCCAATGCCATTACAATGATGATTTCAATGTACTTAAATCATATGAGTGCCAATAATATTCTCTAGATAGGCAGGTAAGATAGAGAGATAGGTCAAAGGATGGAGCCCTTTAGATCCTCTGGCCTGCACAACACCGTATGCTGGACTGAGAACTGAAGTTTCAGACATGTGGTTGTCACAGTACCACCTTGTGGTGCCCACTGTAAAGTCAGCAAGAAGAGAGCCAGTGTCTGATCACTACTTGAGGCAAAAATAGGCAAACAGGATTTGAATATAGTTTATTCAGAGCAGGATTCACATCCTTGTAATCACGATCACGATCACGACCATCCTGTTATTCATCGATTGCCTCGAGCAGGCCCCAGCAACGTCTCCTTCATCCTAGCCCTGAGATTTTTTAAAAAGTGCCATATTCAAGGCTCTTTCAGGGTAAGGAGAATGAGACCCATCATTGTTACTGGTATTTGGTATTTTGGGTACGCCACGGGAGTTTGCCAGACTCTGCCATGTGGGCAGGTTACATTCGATAGCCTGCCAGTTTGTCCATAGTAGGAATGAGATAATAAGATGTCTGGGAACTGGGTTTTATAGTTTCTGGGTCTTGGCCGTTGATGGGATTACGCGGCGCCAGGGGGCCAGTTGGTGGGTGTGACCCCTGCCTACTGTAATATGGAGGATCTGGGTGGAGGATGCTCAGCCCTGATCCGAGCAGGCTTGGACATCTCAGCCCCGGGACCCACATGCCTTTGTTCCTCTGCCAGTACCTTCATGCGTGTGGAGAGTGGTCTCAGCATGGTTGTGGCTGGTTCTGGAGGTCTTCAGCTCCCGAGTTCTGCTCGGGGCAGGGAGGGAAACTCAACCCGCCCCCCTGCAAGGGGCCCTGTCAAGGACAGCCAGGCGCGGGGGCAGGAGACTCTGCCACCACATATAATCATCAAAAATCTCATTGCATTACTGCAACCAGAATTTTGGCATACAAGTACTCTAATTCTGCACCTCACTAGAGTGAGGAAGGGCTGTACTTTTTTCTCATTAATTCACTTGAGAATGAGATACTGATATTTTGATTATTATCCAACTTAGTTTGTGTTGTAAAAGAATGTATTTGTTGAACAAATATATTTAAGACTTTGAGGGGGGCTAAATGTTAAAATACCTAAAGATTGGGAAAAATGTTATATGATAATCAAATGTAATATCAAACAGCAATTTAATGAATCTAAGCCACATAGATGTAAAGCACATCAATATATTTTTTGTTTTGTTTTGAGCCATACCTAGTGATGCTCAGGGTTTACTCCTGGTTCCGCACTCAGCAATCACTCCTGATAGATTCGAGGGACCATATGGGGTTCCAGAGATTAAACCTGGATCAGCTGCATGCAACAGAAATGTCCTACCTACTGTATTATCTCTCCAGACCCAAGCACACCAATACCTTAAAAAAGAGAATGATATCTTACATGTTACAAGTGAGGATAGGTTGATATTTTTCTTTCCAAAAGTCAATAAATTTCAGCACTTCAAAGAGGCAAGCACAGTCACCATAATACGCTGGCTACGCTGTAAATGTGAATATTCAATCACTAGAGCAAGGGAAATAGTAGCATTACGTTCACTAATACATATGTAGGACATAGAAAAGATGCAGTTACAGTCTAGAAATACATGCAATGAGGCTGGAGTGATAACACAGCAGGTAGGACATTTGCCTTGCAAGTGGCTGACCCAGGCTCAATTCCGAGCATCTCATATAGTCCCCCTAGCATCACCAGAAGTAATTCCTGAATGCAGAGCCAGGAGTAACCCCTGAGCATCGCCGGGTGTGACCCAAAGGAAAAAAATAGAAATACAGGCAAGAGACACCCTTGTGTATATACTGAATGAGGAGTTTGTCTATTCTGAGAATGGGCTTTTGGACAAATCAGTTCATTTTAAGTTTGCTCTGGTTCTGCTCCACCCACACCACGGAGCATGTGTTGAATAGAGGGGCCTGCTGAGGAGTGAGCATAAGCTCTGTTCCTTTAAGAGTGACACATCAACAGCTCCTACAGCTCCTTTCCTAGACTTGGGGAGCGAGACTGTCCTGGCACCAGGCAACAGTGGCCCTGGCCCCATCTGCATGGGGCGCTGATTAGCCCTTTCTCCCCCAGCCATCCTGCTGGCCTCCCAGGAGCTGATCCTCAGCAAGCGTTTGATGCGGATGCTGGAGGTCGTACTCGCCATCGGCAACTTCATGAACAAAGGGCAGCGCGGGAGTGCCTATGGGTTCCGGGTGGCCAGCCTCAACAAGATCGCTGACACCAAGTCCAGCATTGACAGGTGGCCCTTCTGCTTTCTTACCCTCCTGGCTTCTCCCCTCTGTCCCTGGAACCTTCATCCACTTCCAACACCTAACCTGTCAACCTCTTTTTCCTCACACCTTACCCCAACATCCCCTGTCCTTAATTCTTTATTGCCTTTGATTCTGACCCCTGCCCCAACTTTTCTCCACAGAAACATCTCTCTGCTCCATTACCTAATAATGATCCTGGAGAAGAACTTTCCGGACATCTTGAACATGCCCTCAGAGCTGCAGCATCTTCCAGAAGCTGCCAAAGTCAAGTGAGTCATTAATTCCTCCAAAGCTGGGTCACATGCACTCTTGTCTAATTCCTCCTCTAGGGGGCAGCTAGTGAGAAATGGACAGCGTCTCAGGACCTGCCTTGGGGAAAATTAACAGCTAGTGTACAACAGAAGCTGACTACACTCAACTCACTGTATTAAAACAAAAGTCTCAGACTCAGTGAAGTCTATAGAGTTGTCAGAAGAGACAGGAAGAGGGGAGGGGAGGAGGAAGTTGGGGAAGGGTGTGGTGAATCCTATGTACCAGAGATGTTGAGCCTACCCCTGATATTCTGTAATTTATTCAGCAAACACATGAAAATCAGTTTTAAGAGGGAAAAGGGAATTCGGGGCTGCATGTGACCTAAGTGGTGGAATACTTGCCTTGTATATGTGAGGCCCTGGTTTGACATTAGGATTACATAGTCACCTGAACACCTTGGCCCTCAGAGCAGAGCACCGCTGAGTACAACCCCCACAACTAACCAAAAATGGGATGGTGAACTAGAAAAATGAAATACACAGATAATATGTAAAACACACCATGCTAAGAGCTTTCACGCACTGCCTGCTGATAATAAATCCAAGCCCGAAGCCAAGTGTTGGAAAGCTACTGTCAGACTGACCCTTCTGATTTGGAAGCCTCCATCCAGAATTGGCAGGATAAACAGAGCAAAAAGAGGTGGGATTCCCGACCACATGTGAGGGGTCAGATCCACACACAGTCACGGCTCCTTGTGCTGCCCACCTTCAGTGCCCGCCCCTCCCTCTGTCCCCCCACAGCCTGGCAGAGCTGGAGAAGGAGGTGAGCAACCTCAGGATGGGGCTCAGAGCTGTCGAGGTGGTGAGTACCCAGCCCTGGCTGCTTGTGTGTGTACTGATTGTCATTGGGCAGATGGTGAAGCCCAGATTGCAGACCCCATAAAGGGGGCTCATGTGACCCTAAGCTCCAGGCTGCAAGCACTAGAACAGCTTTCACAATGGGCACAGCTGCAAGCAGAGTCAGTCCAGAGTCAGGATGACTGGATTATCAAGGGCTTTAATTCAGACTTCCAGAGGGGGCTGTGTGTGTGGGGTCAGCAGGGGGAGGGAGGATAGATTATGGGTGCGACCCTGTTGGCATGTCTGTGGGGCCATAGTGTGACCTGATCATGTTGGTCTCAGGTGGATGGGAAAGAAGATCTTTGAAAGTTTCTAGGAGCAGGGAGTAAAGTGTGACCCTGGAAAATTATGTTTTATCTCTGTGCTGAGCCAGTGGAGGTCCCTGGACTGCATCCTGCTGGAGACCCCAGCTTCTGGTGGCCCCCATTGCTGTTTGGGTAGCCTTTCTGACAACATTCTTTCTGGCCCCTTGTGGGGGTGTCTCCAATTCTTTGTTTCCCACACTTATGAATGAGAGATTTTTCATCTTCACTCTGTGAATGAGTGTGTGTATGTGTGTGTGTGTGTGTGTGTGTGTGTGTGTGTCTGAGTATGTGAGTGTGTGGTGGTGAGGGTAGTTTGGAGATTAGAGAAAGAGATTCAGAAAGGGGAAGAACATGTCCTTGTCACAAGGCAGCGGGCTATTTCCAATTTTATAGTTTTCAAAGTGCTCCCTCAAGCCTGACCTATGGGTTAGCCATGTCCTTGACAGCAAGGAGACTTGGAAATGCAACCCACGTTTAACCTTCACATGCACTGCCTGAGGGGCTTGCTTCAGATTCTGGGTATGTGCCTGTTAGTATGTCTTTTGTCCAACCTCCCAACGCAAGGCTGCTGCGTGAGCAAACCATACTGCAGGGTGTGGGGTGTGAGGGTGCTGAGGAAAGCAGAGGCAGCCATGAGGAAGGGGAGGGTGGGGGCAAGAGCACTGCCTATCTCTCAGTCGGGGTCTCGAGATTCGACATGCTCCCCCTTCTGAAGGCAGTTCTGGTGGCAGATAGATAGTGCCAGAAGCACTTGCCTTGTTTGTAGTTGACCCCAGGATCAATCTCTGGCTCTGAATTTCCTCCTAAGTACACTGGGAGTAAGTTGTGACTACCACTTTTCAGCTCTAGCCCCCACACCTTCCCCACACTTCAAATTGAAGGTAGCTCCATATTTTGTGGTCAGCCAGAAGGGTAAAAGATGTGGGAATTCCTAGGCATCCTGGCTGAGGTCTAGCCAGCCCCTCACTCTCCCTCCGCAGGAACTGGAGTATCAGAAACGCCAGCTTCGGGAGCCAAATGACAGGTTCGTCCCAGTCATGAGTGACTTCATTACTGTCTCCAGCTTCAGCTTCTCAGAGTTGGAGGACCAACTCACTGAGGCCAGGGATAAGGTAAGGGGTGACCAAGAGCTCATCTGACCCCCAACTTAACCAGCAGCCCCTTCATCTGTTCCCACCACAAACGACTAAGAGAGGACAAACCCTGAACCACAGAGCTTCATGGGAAAACAATGTTCTCGCCCCTACAAGCAAAGTAATAGTCATCCATGGTCAAGACCACACAGTACATTTCTCAGGGGTCAGCCAACACTCTTGAGGATTGCACATGGCTTTCTTACTGCTCAGCTTGTGGGTTTTTGACAGGTTGTTATTCTATTTGACAGCTATGGGCATTATAATCCAAAGAGCTTAAATAATTGGTCCAGAGTTGCTTGGCTGAGAGCCAGGTGAGGGTCCTGACCCTGGAGGCTAGCTCCAGTTTCAGTTCCAAAGCTCTTCCTGCTGCTCCATCTGACCTGCACAGGGAACATCCTGCACCTCTGGGAGGGTCTTATGAAAATGGGATGTAAGGGCTCAGATGTCACTTTCTCACCAGTTCTCAGGAGATGGGACATGTGTGGCACTGGCCAGGGAGCAGTTTGAAAAGGGAGATCTATCTGAAAGGATATAGGGCAGGCAGATCAGGCCCTGCCATTATTTGGTGCTTCACTTTTCCATATTTAAGGAGCACTGTGTTTACTTTGTGCTAACCCAGATAATCCAAAATAGTCTACTAGCCCGAAAACTCAGTCTTTTGAGGGGTAAAGTGAGAATCTTGGGTCACATCCAGCAGTGCTTAGAGCTTGCACAAGGTTTTGTGCTTAGGGATCACTCCTGGTGGATTTTGAGAACAGATGTGATGCCAAGGATCGATGTTTGGTCAGCCATATATAAAGCAAATGCCTTCACCCCAGAATGGCCTCTTTGGCCCCTGACTAGAAATCTTATCCCTCTTCTTCCTTAGTTTGTCTTTGACATGACAGTTCACAGGTTTGAAGGATTTAGATGTAGACATCTTCAAGAGAGTGGTAGTTATCCTCCCTGTCACATTCATCCCTTGGGCCTTTAAAGATTCCTATCCATATGTATTCATCATGCCCACAAGATCCCAAAAGCCATTATAGAATCAATTTAAAATCCTAAACTCAAAGTTCCAAACTTTGACTCAAAGTTTTTAACTCAAAGTTCCAAACTTCATTTAGGAAATTTATGTATCCTGGTTATCTTAAAACAGATTTTTAATTAGTAGGTGTAGCAGGGCTAGGTATGAAGTTTGGATTGTGGATTATGGTTGCTGGGATTCAGAATGTCTAACTAGCACCCAGGTGGTGTTGGTACTATAGGTTTGTGTACTTTAAAGAGCAAGAATTTGATTTATCAAACCTCATTGCTATTCTCAGGAAACTTTTCCTGAGATTTAGGTTTTCAACTAATAGTTTACTTGAAAAACTTTGTTTTTCAGCTTATTCTTTATCTTAACCTATTGAGAATAGAAAAGAGTCACTTTGTTTTAAATATGTTGGAGAGTGTTAAATTTGTTGGATTCAGTCACTTTGAGTATCAAAATAATCCAGAAAATGTTACTGTAAATGTAGAGGGAGCCAAAAAAATGTTGTAGGCCAGATATAATCTTTGAGTGTGGGGAAAACAATGGTCTTTGAAAATGACTTCAAAGCTCTACCAGATGCAGTGATCCTGCAGGCAAAATCACCTTTTGGAATGTTTTGCTCAGAATCACTTGTACTAATGTTATGTTTATAGCACACGTTAGGAAGATTGGACTAAAATTGCCATATGGTACTTGTTTAATCTATTCTCTGTTTATCGTCAAATCAGTATTCTTCCATTTTCAATTTCCATTTTTTAGGTTCATTTTCATCAGCATTTTTGATAAAGGAGGCACATAACTTGGTTTCTGAGTTTTGTACTTTTTCTTTTAAATCTTTTTACTGGTACTTTATTTTTTCATCTAGAAAATTCCTATAAGAGTCCATGCAAATGACTGCATTTTATCCTGCCAGCTGACCTTCTGATGAACAGTCAGTTTTTCATAACGGCTAAAGGAGTTAATGATCTGAAACTAAAATTTTATGTAAATTTAAATTTTTAATGATTATGTTAAATGTTTACTATTTCAAATATAATTTATCATTTATAATACAGATGGTGTAGTGGAAGTGATAGAACAGTGGGAAGAACATTTGTCTTGTACATGGGTGACCCAGGTTAAATCCCTGGCACCAAATATGGTCTCTTAGCCTCACCAGAAGTGATCTCTGAGCATAGAGCCAGGAGTAAACCCTGACAACAACCAGGTGTGACACAAACCCCTTCCCCTTGAAAAATGATAAAAATTATGTTACATGTACGCTAGTTGTGTTTTGACATATTAATCTCTTCACGATTAATTAATTTATGTATACACATATATCACAATACATTTTTAACGAGAGATTCAATGAAAGATCATATAAGAATTGAATTATAGTTAAAAAGTGGTGTTCTGGAAGCCACAACCAGTGATGCTAATGGCCACTGTCACATTCCAGATAAAACTAAAGAGGGCCATGCGGAGATCAGGAACTCAAGAATAGCTCCAACTGATGTTTGAGGAAATTAAGTATATAAAAAAGCATGCGCTCTGAAAAGCTATTTTTCTCTGCCTATACCATCTTCTTTAGTTACTTGATCACTTGATCACTTTATACCCTGTTACTCATCGATTTGCTCGAGCGGGTGCCAGTAACGTCTCCATTCATCCCTAAAGCGTGCTATTGTAGCCCAATGGCTTGTTCTAGGAACACAAAGAGCCTCAAACGATTGTTCAGGGTCTTGAAGAAGTCTGACTATCTCATAGGTGGGCGGCCACGTGGTTTTTTGACGTCCTGTGGAATCTAGTTGGTAACGGTTCAAGTTCAGCGGTCCTCTCCAAATCTCATTACATGTCCAGCCAATCCGATTTCCGATGCCTTGGCAAATGAGACAGCATCCCTGATTCTTTACCGTTGACAGAGTTCGGAACTCCAGATTCTTTCTCTCATTTGAGTGAAGCGTGATATTCCTAGCATAGCTCTTTGTATTCCTCTTTGGGAGAACCGAATAGTGTTCTCATCCTGTTTTCACAGGGCCCAGGTGTTTAAAAATGGGCTAAAATTTTTATATTTCTTTTATATTTGTTTTATTTAGCTCATTGGTGACTGGATTGACAACATGGCATGTAGGGCGTTTGCCTTGCATGTGGTTGACCCAGGTTTGATTTGTCTAATCCTTTTCGAGAGCCCAGCAAGCTACCGAGAGTATCTTGTCCACACAGCAGAGCCTGGCAAGCTCCCTGTGGCATATTTAATATGCCAAAAACAGTAAAAAAAAGTCTCACAACGGAGATATTACTGTGCCCCCTCGAGCAATCGATGAACAATAGGAGGTACAGTATTACAGTGATAGAGTGCTAGTTCATTGGTTAGTTTTTCCTATATGCTATATATGATTGAAATTATAGGTAACTGTTAGCTATGTCAGTACTTAGCCTAACCTGCTGGATGCAATGAGTGGTAAGAATTAAAATTATGGAATTAATTTAATATGCTAGATGCTATTACATATGTTGTTGGAAGTATGTTTGAATTGCAGCACCAAAAAATCACCACTCTTAAAATATTTAGCAAAAATAATATAATTAATTTTTCTATATGAGAAAACAGGTTAAGATGCTCATCAAAATATATTAAAATCTATGGTGCCTATGGAAATGATTTGAAAGCAAACCTTTTAAACAATGGTGAGAAAAACCTAGTAGTTTTTTTTCCTCCTGAGGACAAATAAATAAGCAAGACGTACATGAAAAGGTATTTTAACTGTTATAAATTAAAACCATGAGGAGATAGTGTACCTTCAAGTTGTCTTCAAAACAAAGAGATAACAGGAAGTGCCAAGGATGTGGACACAAGGAAAGTTTGTGCATAGCTGAAGTAAAATTAGTCTTTGTGTTAAGTGAAATAAAATGATACAGGCATTTATAAAGTCTGTATCGTATTAACTATATATGGAATCTTAAAATGTTGAATATATTAAACAATATAACAGTGGACACCTGGAACTAGTAATAAGGAAATGCTGGTGAAGGATGAAAAGTTCATTATGAATAATTGAAATATTATGAG
>JAOXYA010064909.1:0-11766 GCA_028565675.1 Sorex palustris | reverse complement strand
AAAGTAAGGTGAGACACACTCCCATGTTGGAGGGGGATGAGAGAGAAAGAGAGAGAGAGAGAGAGACAGAGACAGAGAGACAGAGACAGACTTCAGCTTGCTTTCACAAAACTCATACCACAGTTAAAGATAACCCAGACCAAAGGAGAACAGAGAAAGGCGTTCGCTACGCATAGGACCCACCCAGGTCTGCTCCCCAGCACATCATATGGTCCCCCGAGCAGGGATCACTGAGCACAGAGCCAGGAGTAAACCCTGAGCACCACTGGATGTGGGCCCTCCCAACACTCCCCCAAATCCAAACAAATAAAAACCACAAAGGAAGCCGATAGAAAAGGTTTCAGAATGCAATCACTATAACAAAGGAACAGAGTCACGATTCTTTGTTTTCCTCAAGGCCACCACCACACACACAGACCCCAATTAGAAAACTGGCTTTGCACGTAGTGCCTCGACCTGCCCCCTAGGAATCCCAGCGATCTCCAATTTCCAGAACCCAACGAGAAGCCCAGGTACACAGGTTCAGTGACAGGTTCAGTGACGGCAAACTCCAGGCCTCAAGGGATGGGGGATGGGCGGGTCCTTCTCTTCTCCCCACCCCTATGGGACCCTGGATGTAATGCCCACGAACTGCCTCTGGCCTCTATGTAAGCTCCTTAACAGCCAAGATCCAGAGAGACACACAAAAGAATCTCAAAACCGAGCAGTTCCCTGCAGAGATTTCTCCAGACCCTAATATCTAAAATTTTAGAATTCCAGGAGTGTGCGGTTGCAAGACATCTCATGCTATTCATAAGAAGCAATGCAAAATAAATTATCTAGCATCTGCCAATTCAGCAGGTTTGAGTGGTGGTGGAAAAAATTCAAAATAATGGTGGTGGGAAGATGCAATGGTGGTGGGACTGGTGTCAAAATATTGAATGTAATCCATTATTGTGAACAACTTTATGAAAATAAAATTAGAGAAAAAAAAAGAAAAGAAAATTGATTTGGGGCGCCACCCTCTAAATTAGCAAGAGCAGGATATACTCACTAGCAGCCAGGCTAAGTGCTAAACTTAGTCCTTTTATTTATAACTATGATGTAGGTATTACGTTATTAGCCTTTCTTTACAGACCAGGAAACAAAGACTTAAAAAGCCCTGACTAATTTGCCGAGGGTCACAAAGTTCACAAGGGTGGAGCACAAATCCCATCTTCCTCTGAATCATCACCTCTCACTGGTAATAAAGGACGCAGAGCTTATTTTTATATTTTATAAGCTTATTTTTGTAAGAAATTTTGCTAATTAATGTTAGAGAATGCAACAATATGTGTTTTAAAAGAAAAATACCTTTAAAAAGTTAAAGTAGGAGCTGGAGCGATAGCACAATGGGTAGGGCATTTGCCTTGCACTCAGCAGGCCCGAGTTCAATTCCCGGCATCCCATATGGTCCCCCGAGCACTGCCAGGAGTATTTCCTGAGTGCAGAGCCAGGAATAACCCCTGAGTATGGCTGGATGTGACCCAAAAAGCAAAATAAATAAATAAATAAAAAGTTAAAGTAAACAGACATTTTACTTACTTCTCTGAACTTTTGAAGGTATAATTTTAGAGGTTCTACGTAACTGTCGAAGCCCAAGGTAGACATGGCGAAGAGGATATCTTCCCCGTTGATTGTCTTCCGTTTTTCCTTGTGACATCTTTCACTGGCTTCTGAGGTGATAAAGCTGATGAACTCACTCACACATTCTTGAACACATTCTTTGGCATCTTTCGCAATCTGCACAGAAAAATCATAAATACACCTATGTACTGGATGGAAACCTAATCTCCACCTTCCAACAGCCTGCAAAACTAAAAAGCTATTCAGAGTACCAATTTCGGTTAATGGCTAACCTTAACCTCTGAAGTCGGCTAATTACATCGATACAGTGTGTGCTATCAAAGTCCCAGCCAACCCTCAGAGAATAAAACAAAGTACAAATAGGAAAAACCTGACAAAGTATTCCCAGAAAGCATCTGTAATTTAGGAATAAAAGCAACCAGGGAATGCTCTGACTGCCCTATAAAGGTTGTAAAACTTCAAACAAAGTAAAAAAACCCACGCCTGTTCTACAAGCCCGGGGCCAGCTCCCCACCCTCGACAACCCCCCACGGAATCCACGGAAGGGTGACAAGGGGAAAGGATGAATCATGGCGTCAGGTGACACTGTGCCAGGTACTGGTTTGGTAAGTGGGAGGCTGTGGAAGCACACACTGCGGCTGTGAGACAATTCTCTTCCTGTCCTGGGCTGGACAGTGAAACGCTACAGCAGCGGCCTCTGCCTTCCACCCCTGCACGCCAGCAACAGCCCTCGGATGGGTGCCTGAGAGCCCGTTCTAAGGAATGCAGCAAATCAAACAATTGCAAAGGCTCTTCTAACGGGAAGGAAGCTGTGTAAGTCCTGGTCAAGATACACTGTCTTTACCCCATGCATATTTCACATTCTGGGAAAAAAGCAACAAAAAGTGCTTAAATAATACAACAGAAACTAATTTTGGGGGGTAGTCGGGTTAAAACTTAATTTTAACACCTCAAAATGATTTTGAAATTAAAACGTTCAACATTTGAGTTCTAAAACGTTAAACAGTTTAATATTTTAATTCAAAATATTATCATTTAAATGTAAAAAGCAATTAAAGTACCCACTCCAGCCCCGACAATGGGTTTTAAGTCATTCTAAAAACCACTTCAAGAAAATCCTCAGTAGAACTGAAATGTGTATTAGTATAATAATAATATTTATTTGCTTTTTGGGTCACACAGGGGTTACTCCTGGCTCTTGGTGCTTGGGGGACCATATGGGATTCTGGGAACTGAACCCGGGTTGGCTGCATGCAAGGCCAACGCCCTACCCGCTATGCTCTCGCTCCAGCCTCAATATTTATTTTCAAATGTTTCCCAATATAAAGACTAAAATTCCTTATGAGCCCAAGATGATTCCAACTACTTCCTGCGCTTTAAACAGAGAGTTCTACAACGCTGGGCACTACGCGGTACTGAAGATCAAACCCAAGGCCCTCCGGGGCAGACGGCCTCCAGCCTTCCCAGCCACCGACCCGGCCCCAGTGGGTGCACCGTGGGGTGGGAGCTAGGTCTCTGTCCTCCACCCAGCAGTGCTCAGGGACTAATTATGGCTTAGGGGGCTGTGTGCGGTGATAGGGACTCAAGCCAGGGTCAGCAGCAGGCAAGAGAAGCATCTTAGCCTCTTTAAGATCTCTCTGACCCCAAGGTTCTAAGAGATTCTTAATTCGGTTTTATCTACTTCCAGTAAGTGGGCGAGGGGAGCAACTGGGAAGCTGAAAGAACCGAAGCGGAACCAGTGTATGATGCACGGAGAATGGAACCGGGCCCTTCTCTGCCGCAGGCCGCGTGAGCCGGAGGAGATGCTGACCGCGGGTCCCCTACCTTCGCAACCCCCCTCCCTCCATCCCTCTGGAGGCACCATCGATACCTTTCCTGTTTGAGGGATCGCATTTTTCATTATCCTGGCCACGTTCGCAATTGGAAGATAGATATCTTGTTCTCTGAAACTTTCTTTTGAGCCGTTTGTGTCTTCATGATCATTCATGCTGTCCTCTGTATCTAATGAAGTAAAAAAAAAAATCCAGTTTGAGCACATCCTTTTTGGTTGGTTTTGGGCTAGTAGCCACAACTAGGGCTTACTCCTGGCTCTGTGCTCAGAAATCACTCCTCGGAGACCCAGGGGGCCACGTGGGGGGGGGTGACGGAGATCCTCTATGGCTAGGCCCCAAACATCTTTGGACTTTAAGAGTGCAAAGAGTGACCGCCCACGCTGGGGTAGGGACCTTCCTGGTCATTTCCTGTCCCACTGAAGGAGTGGGCGTATCTGTGCCTGAGAGACTGACCTTCACCAGGAGGAAGTGCGGTTCTTTATCAGGTGAGAACTAACCCTATTCACTATGTCCAACCTGCTTCCAAGGATCTGAGGATCCTCATCCTGACGGTCTGGGCTGCACACGGGAAGCTGGACGGCAGGCTGAGGCCTGCGCACCTTTAGGCTGTGCGCTGGGTGCTGGGACCCAGACAGCAGAGCCTCTCAGACTGAAACCCCCATCTGTGGGTAGCAGCAGGGATAAAGGTCCCACCTCAGGCGGCAGGGCGGGTGATTTTAGCCCCTGAGCTATGGCCCGGGCCCTGCCATTCTATTATTTCCCACTGCCCCTATTAGATGTTTCCAACTTGACGTCAGGGGTGACTTTTGGGCACAGCATCTTCCGCAGAGAAAGAGCTTGTAAACACCCACTGCACCGTTTCTCAGACTATGACCTATGGCTCTGTGCATGTTGCCAGATAAAGAGGTTTTGTCTCTCTGAAGCCAAGTTTTGCAGAAAATGGAAAACCTGAATATTACTGACTCAACTGCATAATGACAATCTAGTAATGGTTTTGAACTATAGCAATAAACCAATGCACTTACATATAGCAAGTTTTCGAATTATATTGCTTTAGCTAAAACTGAAGCCTTCACAGAATCAGTACTACTCACTGATGACTGAATGCTGTCTCTCCTAAGTTTCTACTATATTAATTAAGGCTGATTCAATAACCTGAAATAAGTTTAACTGAATCAATTTTTTTTTCAGGGAGGGGGAGGTACTGAATATTACTGACTTAGTCCTGGCTCTGCACTCAGAGATCACTCCTGGTGGGCTCAGGCGACCATACGGGGAACAGGGGATTGAATCTAGGTTGCTCCCAGGCAAGGCATGTGTCCTACCCACTGCACTATCTCTCCAGACCCTAGGCTTATATTTTTGTGTGTTTAAATGATACTATCAAGCTTCAACTATTTTTCTATTAGGAATAAATATCCTAATAGAAATTTGAGTATTTCTAGTAGGATGCAGTAGTTTTATTATAGTCCCCACCCCCAATCCCAACCTGACTCAACTTTCTCCGACGAAAATATACCATCGTGTTTTCTGAGGGCTTTTTTGGTTTTGTTTTGGGGCCACATCTGCCAGTGCTCAGGGCTTACTCCCGGCTCTACAGTCAGGAATTACTCTGGGCAGGAACCATATGGAACTCCAGGGATTTAGTTTCGTGCAAGTGCCTTATCCTTTGTTCTATCTTGTAGCCCTTGTCCTTCATATTCTCCAAATTTTATAATACAGAATGTCATAAAACCCAATTATTTTTGATAGGAAACATAATCATAAGTCTGCCATTCAACTTCCTGACATAACTCAGGCACTAAATAAAGTCTATACACAGATATTAGAAATACAATAGCCGGGGCTGGAGCAATAGCACAGCGGGTGGGGCGTTGCCTTGCATGTGGCCAATCCGGGTTCGATTCCCAGCATCCCATATGGTCCCCTGAGCACCACCAGGGGTAATTCCTGAGTGCAGAGCCAGGAGTAACCCCTGCGTATCGCCGGGTGTGACCCAAAAGGCAAAAAAAAAAAAAAAAAAATACAATAGCGAGCAACTCACCCTCTTAAGATTATTGAATAAGAATTTGTTATATTTAACAGGAACTCAGTAACAGATTTACTGAGTTAGAAACTTCAGAAAAGGCCACTTTTTTAGACTTTTCTCAAATTCATCATTCCTGAAGACTATTTCTAAAAACAGCACGGTACACCTTTTTTAAGACTTTGACAATACTGCGACCCCAAAAATCTTGAACTTCTTTGTTTTAGATCAGGCACAAGACAAGGCTGCCCACTCGCACCGTTTCTAATATAGTACTGGAAGTACTTGAAATTAGATGAGAAAAAGGTGATTTCGATAGCTTTCACTATTGGCAGATGACATTGATATTGTATGTAGGAAATCCTAAAGACTACCAAAAAAGCTCCTAGAAACAACAGATTTGTATAGTAAAGTGGCAGGCTGCAAAATGAACAGGCAAAAATCCATGGCTTTCCTAGATGCAAATAATGAAATAGAAGAGAGCGAGATCTATTTTTTAAAAATCCCATTCACAATTATGCCTTGGAAAAGCAAGTACCTTAGAATCAGCTTAACAAAAGAGATAAAGACCAATATATACAGAGAAAACTACAAAACATTAACAAAATAAAAGCAGCTGCAAAGAAATGGGAACACATCCCCAGCTCATAGATTGGGAGGATGAACAGCGTCAAAATGGCAATACTCCCCAAAGCATTGTACAGATTCCGTTCAATCCCTGTAAGAATACCCATGACATTTTTCAAATAGATCAAATACTCATGAAATTCACATAGAAAAATTATCTTCCCTCGCCTCGCCCCCCCCCCCAATGGTCAAAACAACCCTTTGGGGGAAAGATGGGAGACATCACTTCTCCCAACTTCAAACAGTACCCAAAGACACATCCTCAGGTGTATGGCAGTTAATTGTCGATAAAGGAGCAAAAAGTATTAAGTGGAGCCATGAAAGCCCCTTGCACAAGTGGTACTGGGAAAACTGGTTGACCACATGCAAAGAAATGAAGTCAAACCCCTTTCTGATGCCATGCAGTTAAAGCCGAATCAAAATGAACTAAAGACCTCGATATGATACCAGAATCTAGTAAGTATATAAGGAAAATATAGGCAGAACTCTGCATGGCATGGAAGCTCAAGGCATCTTTAGAGATAAAAAGCCACTAGCCAACCAAGCGGAAGCAACGATAAACAAATGAGACTACATTAAACTAAGAAGCTTCTGCACCTCAAAGGAAACAATAACCACAATACAAAGATAGCCCACCGACGGAGAAATTACTTGCCCACCACTCATCCGATAAAGGATCAAGATCCAAGATACACAAACCAATGTAGACCTCTACAAGAAAAAACATCCAACCCCATAAAAAAAAATGGGGAGAAGGAATGAATAGAACTACCTCAAAGAAATACAAAAGGCCAAAAGCACATGAAAAAATGCTCTACATCACTAATCATCAGGGAAATGCACATCATAACAACAACGAAGTCTCACATCACACCAGAGAGATCGGCACACATCGAAATTAACAACAACAACCAGCGTTGGTGAGGATGCAGGGAAAAAAAGGGACCCTCGTTCACTGCTGGTGGGAATGTCAACTAGTCCAGCCTTTTTAAGAAGGCAATATGGACATTCCTCCAAAAACTAGAACTGAGCTTCCACTTGACCCAGCCATTTGTCTCCTGGGAATATACCCCAAGAGCCCCAAAACACAATGCAGAAAAGACTTCTGCACTCCTATGCTCATTGCAGCATTATTCACAATAGCCAACGTCTGGGGGGAAAAAAAGGCCAAATGTCCAAGGTTAGATGAAGAGACTATGGTACACAGACACGATGGAATACCACTCGGTCGTAAGAAAAGATGAATTCATGCAATTTGCTATTATGTGGGTGGATCTGGAGAGTATGATGCTGAGTGAAATTAGCCAGAGGAAGAGGAACACACCCAGGACGGTTTCTCTCATTATGTGGGATATAAAGAATTTTTGTAGGAGAATATCAAATGCCCAAAGGCAACAGAATCTTCAGCAAGAAGCTTGCCACTGGGATGGGTTAAGTTAGGCAGGGAACAGCAGGACAATGGGGGAGGGGAAAAGTACCTGCCTCAGAGGCGGGCTGCAGGTGTGAGAGTGAACAAGAGAGAAACTGGAGGGGCTGGAGCGATACCACAGCGGGTAGGGCATTTGCCTTGCACGAAGCCGACCTGGGTTCGATTCCCGGTATCTCATAAGGTTCCCCTGAGCACCACCAGGAGTAATTCCTGAGTGCATGAGCCAGGAGTAACCCCTGTGCACCACTGGGTGTGACCCAAAAAGAAAAGAAAAAAAAAAAAAAGAACCTGGAGACACCCGCGAAGTGGACACTGGGGAAGGGTTGAACAAGTGTTGAACATTGTACGCCTAAAACTTCATCATGAATATCTTTGTAATTTTGTTGTAATTCACGGTGAATCCATTAAAAAGTTTAAAAAAAAATTGGGGCAATGTGGAGGGGAGATTGTGGGGCCCCTCTTATGCTTCTGAGGCTACTTCTGGCTGAGTGCTCAGATAGACCTGGCAGTCTCTGGTGGACCATGTGCTGCCGGGGATTGAACCAAGGGCACCGCACGCGAAGCACACGCCCAGCCCGGATGCTAGAGTCCTTGAGTCAAGCCTTGAGTAACCTAGCCTGGTATGCGAATAAAATCCCCTCTTCTAGCTTGTTTCTGCTTGGGAACCGGTTTCTCACTGGGGCTTTCTCACCGTCGTGAGGCTGGATGACATAATGGCTTCCTCCGATGTAGTCTGCCGAAATTCCCAGTTGAGAAGCATCTGTTGTAGAACTGTCGCCATCCATCTAGGAGAGAGAGAGAGAGGATTTTCAATACCCTGCAGTGGCCTAACAACCATGTGTCTCTGAAGCTCACTGATGCCTGGAGCTTGAGCCCCATAAGCTAAGCAGGCAGCCTGTGACCTACGGCCCTCACCCTGGACTCTCCCGCTAAGGCCTGTGTGTTATCTGCTGCACACTCCCACCGCCAGTTCATTCCCATTCCACGGGGGACTGCTGCCCGAGTAAAGACTGCCATTTGGTCTGGCAAGCAAACAGATGGATTCCCTGTCCAATTCTGGGCCCACACAAGCCACAACTACACCCACATTCTGAAATAAGCCGTCACCTCTGACTGTAGTTAGTGTTCGTTTCCTCTTTCCGTTACTCTCAAACTTTTGGGTTTTTTTGGTGCCACACCTGAGCATGCTAGCTCTGCACTCAGGAATCACTCCTGGTGATGCTTTGGGAACCCTGTGAGGTGCCGGGGATCGAACCCAGGTCAGCCACATGCCAAGCAAGTGCTTCACCCAATGTATTATCGCTCCTGCCCCTTTCTCTGTTGATTCTTTAAAGAAAAGAAAGAGTTTGGGAGACTGGAAATCTGCAATTGAAAGCAGGAATATTATTAACCACAGACGGGGTGTTAAAACGACTATTTTAAAAGAAGGCTGCTTAATTAATTTTACCCAGAGCTAGAAGAGTTCCAAGAGGAAACTGTAGGGGGGAAAAAACCAACCGAACCATAAGCCCTGAACTGGCTCCATTCCATTTCAACAAGGCACATCCTGTAAGTCTTTCTGCTTTGCAAAGGAAACTATTCAAAACAATAAAGGGCTGTCAATTTATGGGTGGAAAAAAAATATTTTTGGTTTTTATGCCACTACCGGCTTTGTGCTCAGAGGTTGTTCCTGGCAGTATTTGGGGGGTTATGTGGTGCTGGGAACTGAACTCACAGCTGCACATATACAAGGCAAATGCTCAAACCCTGAGTCACATCCTGAACTTATGGATGAAAATAAAATTAATGAATTATCTGAAGAAAAAGTGCGGCAAAAATTAAGTGTAATTTGTCCATCTCCAGACCAAATCAAGAAGAGACACTTGCTTTGCAAATCTCACCAGCACCCAGATCAAACCTACGATAGCTGATTCCTCACCAATACACCTCTTCCTCGCTGTCTGTTGGATTTTTATCTAATACTAAAATACCAGGCTGGTTCCCAAGTCTCTAACAACATGGAATTTCTCTGATACATCTGTTGACTGTGGAATCTAATTTAATTTAGATACAGATACACATTCACATTCTAGAAAGTTGCTTTGCAGGAAAAGGAGAATAGAGCTCACCTAACTTAATACTTCCTAGTAAAGAGTAAAGAGTACCTAGTTACTTGTATCTTTCAGAGGCATCTAAGACGTCTCTAGAAAACAAAGTCCTCGAACTCTGATGATCCCTGAAAACAAGCATCTTTTACAAGTGCATTTCTACATAAAATGGCAATGACAAGACTGCCATCCCCATCTCAAACAGATAATATGAATATAAGGGAACACTACCTAAATATTAATTTGACTCTAAAATGCTAACACAACAGAAGATGTGTTGGATCTGATGGGTTTGTTAGAAACGCTGTCCCCCTGGAGTCAAGAGGCAGATAACACAGATAAGACAAGCTACTCTTGGGACTGGAGCGATAGCACAGCAGGTAGGGTGTTTGCCTTGCACGTGGCCACGTGGCCGGCCCGGGTTCAATTCCCAGCATCCCATATGGTCCCCCGAGCACTGCCAGGAGTAATTCCTGAGTGCATGAGCCAGGAGTAACCCCTGGGCATCACCGGGTGTGACCCAAAAAGGAAAAAAAAATACACATACGCTAATAAATCGAAATTTCCCCTGTACGCAACCCAGAATAAAAACGGAGTTTTGTATGTAATCACGGTTACGTGATGGTTTCTATTTCCTCCGTTTATTCCACAAGTAAGGCCCCTATGAAGACCAGGGACTGAATCATATCCTCCACCATCAGCGCATCCTCCTCAGATAAGCACATAATAGCGGATCTTTGGGAAATGCCGGCCACATTAGCCAGAGAGCGGAATCCACGTTTCTGTGAAAAAAGAACCTGCCTCCACAGGAAGCCGACCACAGCATAATCATCCATAAATATTTAGCGCAGGAAGTGAGTTATTCCAGCTCTATTAAACACACATATTAATTAACAAGGTGACTGTGAGAGTTCATAGGATAGTGGGAAATAAAAAAAAAATTCTGTTCTCGGGGACAGAGCGATAGCACGCCCAGTATGGCACTTGTCTTGATCCAGGCTGACTCAGGTTTGATGCTGGGCATCTCAAAGGGTCCCCCGAGCACTGCCAGGAGTGACTCCTGAGTGCAGAGCTACTTCAAACCAAAATCTGGCCGCCCACTCAGCTACTCCAGTCTTTCCTGGAAAGGGAAGGCCCTAGGCCCTGGCTTGGCCTGACCTCTGTGCCTTGCTGGGGGGCCTGGGACCAGACCTTCAGGAGAGTTAACTAGCTCAACTGGATTTAGCTTTGACTGCAGAAATATCTGGCAGCTGCTTAGAACTGATAGGCTAAAGCTAAATTTAGAATCACTGAGATTCTTGGGATGTGGCCTGAGAGATACTGTGGTAGGCAGGGTCCTCAGGGCCAACCCAGGTCAGAGTCCCAGCACTCTGCACGCTCCCCTGAGCATAGAGCCAGGAATAAGTCCTGAGCATCGCTGGGTGTGTCCCCCGCCCCGCCAAAATTATTGGGGTAGCATGGGTTGAAAGTTGATGAGAACAGAATTGGGGGTGGAGGGGCACACCCAGAAATGCTCAGGGTTTACACCTGGCTCTGCACTCAGGAAGTACTCCTGGCGGTGCTTAGGGGACCACATGGGATGCCGAGGAATCGAACCCGGGTTGGCAGTGTGCAAGGCAAAAGCCCTCCCTGCTGCGCTATAGCTCCGACCCCAGTAATACTTAACTATCTTACCGTGCTCCAAGATTTCTCTAATCCTCCTAAGCAGGAAAGAAAAAAAAAATCATCCTTTTCTTTCATCTCCCTCCACCAATTCTTCTCACCACCAGATCACTGATATTCGATTCTGTTGGGCTGCACAACATGTGCCTTGCACGTGAAGGTCCCGAGTCTCATCTGTGGCACTGCGTGGGCCTTCAGACCACCATCAGTTACCATATAACCCTGGGGGCCCCAAACCAAGGAAAGACAGGAGTGGGCCTGGGTCCTGGGCAGCGAGGTGGCTAATGGTAGCTCCGAAAAAAGAGGGGGAAAGAAAAGAATCTGTCACTGTCACTGTCCTCCTGTTGTTCATCGATTTGCTTGAGCGGGCCCAGTAACGTCTCCATTGTGACAATTTGTTTGGCATATTGAATACGTCATGGGGAGCTTGCCAGGCTTTGCCGTGCGGGTGAGATACTCTCAGTAGCTTGCCGGGCTCTCCGAGAGGGGCGGAGGAAT
>JAOXYA010064901.1:0-11766 GCA_028565675.1 Sorex palustris | reverse complement strand
CAGACCCTAAATAACTTATTTTGTTATGAATAATTTGCTAAAAAGAATCAAAACAGATTTTCTTAGATGAAATGTGTGAAGACTGTCGTCTCTCACCCTGGAGCCATTAAGCCCTTGTGTAAGAGATGGCTGACATGTTGTTACATGTAAAGGTTTGTGTGTTAATATTTTCTTAATCGTTGGACACTGTTTTAGGAGCCTGCTCTCACACCTTCCGAGATATTCTTGTTGCCCATTCTCCAAATTCATGTTCAGCTCTGCAGCCTTGATGTGGAGCCAATGGCCCAAGAATCTTTTTTTTTATTATTATTGTAGGAGTATTACTATTTATTCAGCCATTGATTAGGCTGATTGAATTGGGCATGTACTCCACAATGGCCCAAGAATCTTAGAGCAATTTTTTTCTTTTTTGGTTTGGGGCCACACTCAGCAGTGCTTAGGGTTTCCTTCTCTATTTTTCTTTCTTTTTTGTTTTACTTTTTGGGTCACACCCGGTGATGCACAGGGGTTACTCCTGGCCCTGCACTAAGGAATTACTCCTGGCAGTGAACAGGGGACCATATGAGATGCTGGGACTTGAACCTGGGTTGGCCACGTGCAAGGCAAATGCCCAACCTGCTATACTATTGCTCCACCCCCCCTTCTCTATTTCTTTACATTTTTTCTTTTCTATTTTTTTGGAGGGGTTTTACACCCAGCAATGCTCAAGAGGTTACTCCTGGCTCTGCACTCAGGAATCACTCCTGGCGGTGCTTGGGGACCATATGGAATGTCAGGGATTGAATCTGGGTCAAGTGCAAGGCAAATGCCCTCCCTTCTGTACTATCCCTTCGGCCTCTCAGGACTTCCTTCTCACTGCACCCAGGGGTCATTCCTGGAGGTGCTCAGGGTTTACTCTTGGTTCTGTGCTCAGAGATCACTCTTGATGGTGCTTGGGAGATCATATGGGGTGCCAGGGATTTGAACCTGGCTTGACTGTGGGTAAGGCAAGTACCCTACCTGTTTTACTATTGCTCTAGCCCCAGTCAGAATCTTGGAGCACTTTATGCCATCTTCTAAGAACAGATATTTCCTGTCAAGGTTATTATATGTTTTATTTGCCAAAGGAATGGTGGTTGTATTAATCTTCTTAAACTAATAATGTGATTGTTTTCTTTCTTTATTTTGTAGGTATTTTTGGCCACACCCAGTAGTGCTCAGGGATTATTCCTAGGTCTGCACTTGAGGATCACTCCTGGCAGCGCTTGGGGGGACCATATGGGGTGCTGGGGATTGAACCTGTCAGCTTTGTGCAAGCAAGTGCTCTTCCCACTCTATTATTACCCTGACTCCATTTATTTTTTATTTGTTTGTTTAGTGGAGTCCACATCTAGTGGTACTCAATGCTTACTTCTGTCTCTGTGCTCAGGGATTACTCCTGGTAGGGCTCAGAGGACCATGTGTGGTGCCAGGGATCAAACCTGGGTCAGCCAGGTGCAAGGCAAAAGCCCGATTCACTGTACTACCACTCTGGGCCTTTCATTTTCTAGTGTCAATAAAAATTCCTTATACAATCTATTTTAATGGCTAGGTAAGCATCCATCCAATGAATGCTATGTTTCTAGAAAGGTGAGGTCTGAGAGAGAGCCAATTGGACAAGAAGGTGGTCCAAGGCACCCCTGACCTTTTCTACCGCAGAAGTCCAAATCTCTTTGGAAGTACAAAATTCTTGGCTTGCTCTTGCCATAGTTTTTGATGGTGTGAAGAAGCAAAGTTTAACTCAAGGCATTGCATCATGGCTTGAGACATCAGTTCCTTCATGGAAGGTGTAGAAATTCAAAACACATGTTTTGGTTTGTTGGTTGTTTTTTGGGCACTCACATATGCTGGTGAAGATGCCGGGCAGAGATGCAAATACAGAGGAACCAGTGTGTGGAGTTCTTCCTGTTCTCCTTATACTGTCTCACGGAGTTTTCACACTCAGTGAAGTTCAGTCACCAGGCTGGGGGGGAAGGCCAAGAGCTTATCTGAGGTTGGCCCTTGCTGGTACTCACTGTCCCTGTGCAAATGTCTGACTCTTTGATGTCACTTTGGACATGCTCTCCGGGGGTTTTTATCCAAATGATTTCTTGGAGAGGACGGGCACGAATAAATATCATCAGTCTGTGTCTGGAATTTTCTCTCTTTAGATGGAAAAAAGATGTGGGCCCTGTTGGGAACCATGGTGATCCCTGGCTGTTGAGGAGAAGCTGAAAGGCTTTGCCTGATTTTTTAATTTTTTTTCTTTCTGGATCACACCTGGCATTGCACAGGGGTTACTCCTGGCTTTTGCACTCAGAAATTACTCCTGGCGGTGCTTGGGGGACTATATGGGATGTTGGGAATTAAACCCGGGTCAGCCGCGTGCACAGCAAATGCCCTACCAGCTATGCTATTGCTCCAGCCCCTTTGCCTGATTTCTTTGGGGGAAAAAAATCTTTCTTGGCAATGCAGGAAAACAAATTAACTTGAGGCTTATTGGAAATCTATTGACACTGGCCTTTTGCTTCTGGCCAGAATTGGAAACTTCAGGATATCCTGACTCTTTCATCTGTCTTCCTTGGTCCTTAGTTGATCTCTGTTCCTTTCTTATCAGGAGGGAGAAAGGTCTCAGAACAAACCATCCCAGTGTCAGGGATGGGCTCTCCTCTCTTTCTGAACACACCCAGGCAGATGCCGATGGCCACTCAAATGCTCAGAGCTGTCTACTCTCTCACCTACCAGTTCAGGCTTTCTGCCAATTGTACTGACTGTATTCAGGAAAATGTGATGTGAATTTTCCCCCTTTTACCACACTGGGCAGTGCTTGGGCATCACTCCTGGCAGTGCTCAAGGGACCATGTGGCAACAGAAATTGAATCCAGGGCTCCCAAAGACAAATCATGTGCTCTAGCCTTTTGAGCTATCTCCTACACCTATGTCAATATTATCATTATTGTTATCTTCTTTTGATTTTTGAACACATGTGGCAGTGTTCAGGCTGGATGCTTAGGGGGGTCACTCTTGGAGGTACTGAGGGACTGAGCAGGTTCAAACTTGGGCCTGTTATATTCTCAGCCCACGAGCTATCACTTCAGACCTATGAATCATTATTTTGTTTTAAAATTTTTAACTTTGTTACAGTTCTGGCTTTTTGGGTCAACCTGGTGATGCTTAGGTGTTACTCCTGGCTCTGCACTCAAGAATTGGTCCTGATGGTGCTCAGGGGAGCATGTGGGATGCCAGGGATGAAACCTGGGTCAGCCGTGTACAAGGCAAACACTCTACCTGCTCTGGCCCCGGAATAATTGTTTTAAAAAGTAAAAAGAACACTTACAACATTCCAAACTCTTTTCTTCAGGCTTGGGGGTGAGGGTGGGTGGTGGTGGGAAATCAGCGAAGAAAGAAACAAATAGATCTCCTAATCTCTTTTTTTGGCCACACTTGCCAGGCTGTGTTATGAGCTAGGGGTTTTGGGGGTGGGGGTGCTACTTCTGGCTTCGTGCTATGTGGTGCCAGAGACTGGACTTGGGACTCCAGCGTGCAAAGCATGTACTCTATCCTTTAACCTATTTCTCTGTCCCTAAATATCTCCAAACATATATATATATATACATACATACACATACATACATATATATATACATTTTGTTCTATTAATGGAGATATAGCCTATCTTAAAAAGTTGAGTCTATGAGAGCTAAGTTGAATGCTTTGGCCAGATTCAACAAAAATGAGTGATGAAAAGTTTCCCCTTGACTTTGGTTTAGTGAGACAGCTGTGAAAAGATATAAAAAATGATTACCATGATCTAGAAGGATTCTACATAGAGAACACTCACACATCCTTATGGTTTTTTTTTTCATTTCAAAGGAGACCAAGCTAGGCGCATCTGGGTGCACTTTACAAAAGACAGATACTGAAGGCAGGTATCCCATCAGTAAACCTGTACCCCTCCACCAAAGAGGGAACTGTTGATCAAAAATAGATGAAGATAAGAAATTGTACAGATTTTAGGTTAAAATGGAGTGTCTAATGGTGAATATTTTTCCCCACTAGGGCAGGGTTAGGACCAGACCCATCAGTGTTCAGGGGCTACTCATGGCTCTATGCTCATGGCTAGTGATCCTTGAAGAACCACAGGTGGTATAAAGAATCAAACTAGAGTCAATTCAATAAAACTCTTTTTTGGGGGGTGGTGTGGAGTACAACCAGCTATGCTCAGGACATACTCTTTTTTTTTTTCTTTTTGGGTCATACCCAGCAGTGCTCAGGGGTTAATCCTGGATCATGCACTCAGGAATTACTCCTGGTGGTGCTTGGAAGGCCATATGGGATGCTGGGAATCGAACCCGGGTCAGCTGTGTGCAAGGCAAATGCTCTACTGCTGTGTTATTGCTCCAGCCCTCAGGGCATACTCTTGGCTCTGTGCTCAGGGATCACTCCTGGTGGTTCTTGGGGGAACATCTGGAGTGTTGGGGATTGATCTCGAATCAGTCGTGCATAAGGCAAGTGCCCTATCTGCTGTACTATCACTCTAGTTCCCATAAGCATCTTTTTTCTCCTTTAAAATGGATTTTCTCTGCAAATGGTCTTTTCTATTTTGATTGACAGCCGGCAGCTTGTCAAAACTGAGTTGGATGAAAGGATTTTACACTATTTTCTCAAGGACCAGCCAAATCTCAATCACCAGGGGCACTGAGGCCCTGAGTTGAACAGTTGGACAGGAATCTTTAATGCAACGAACTCTCTTGGGACCCACGAGAAGGGTTGGTCTGGACATTCAACATTGAACACTGGGGTCCATGATACTCTTAGGGGGCAGAGAGATAGCACAGTGGTTAGGATGGTTCCCCAGGCTCAGTTGAACCTCAGTTGCTGGAAGGGATGCGTCAGTCTCTTGAGCAGCGCTAGGGAAGGTTAAAAAAAAAGACAACATTGAACAGGAAGACTCCATCTTGTTGTTAGAGAGTGGAACCTTCTAGAGGTCTTATTTTGCACTGTCACTGAAGAAACCTGTCATCATGAGAAATAAACCAGTACTTCTTGATACCCAAAGTAGACCCACCCAGGAGATTAATGTTGGATCTTTAGGCCTGGGCTCTGGCTCCCTGGTGTCTGCCTTATGGGTGTGAGGTCATGAGTTTGATTCCCAGCACCACCCCACATGCTAATTTCCATCCCAGTGCCACTGCTCTTTGATATCACTCCAGTGACACATCAAAATGTGTAATCGCCAGTGCACCACAATGTAGTGTGCACGCACCACTATATGTGTGCGTATGATCCCTGGGAAAATGACAAGGGGAAGAGAAGGAGAACAAAAGCGCTTCCCTTTCAAATACAACTCTGATTTGTGTTTTCTTGCTTGTTCTTTGCTTTGGGGCTACATGTGACAGTGCTTAGGGCTTACTCCTGGATTTGCACTCAGGAATCACTCCTGGTAGGTCAGGGGACCATATGGGATGTCGGGGATCAAACTCAAGTTGGCTGCATTCAAGGCCCTACCCACTACCCATATACTCTCTCTCCTCCCCACAACAACCCTGATTTGAAAAACAAGACAGGCAGGAGGGAGGCAGGCCGTGGGGAGATGGGAGCGGAAGTGAGGGGTGATGGGAGGGAAACTGGGGACACTGGTGTTAGGAAATGTGCACTTGTGGAAGGAGGGTGTTGGAACACTGTTTGACTGAACCTAGTCATGAACAGCTTTGTAAGGGTCTATCTCACAGTGATTCAATTAAAAAACCTATTAAAATATAAGAAAATAAAAGACAGGCTCTTTATTTGAACAATTATCTTGGTAATAGGTGTCTAAGGGTGACTGACTGCTCATTCACCCAGGATTATGGGTTTTCCTGGGACATTCAATATTAACATTAAAAAACAATCAAACTGAGGGAATCAGCAGCACCAAATGACGACAAACCCTTGGCTATGGATTACAAAACTGAGGTTACCAACTGGGGCAAGGGGGGTTGGGGTGGTGCAGAACGAAAAGGCAGATGTGACACAGGACAGTGGTGGAGGGTTTTGCACACTTCTGTTGTTATTTTGGGGATACACCTGGTTATGCTCAGGGGTTACTCCTGGCTCTGCACTCAGGAATCACTTCTGGTGGTGCTCAGGGGACCACGTGGGATGCCAAGGATAGAATGCAGGTAGGCCATGTGCAAGGCAAATGCCCTACCAGCTGTACCATCGCTCTAGCCCTGGGATTTGAACACTGTGCTGGAAGCGAGATGTGGTAATTGTGTTCATCAAAACCAGCAATGTTACCACTCTTGCAAATGTGTGACCTGAACTAAAATGAAAACATTTAAGAAGTGAAAAGAAAACAAAAACTAGGGCTGCAGTGATAGTACAGTGGGTAGGGTGTTTGCCTTGCATGTGGCCCACTTGGGGTTTGATCCCTGGCATCCTGTATTGTCCCACAAGCACCACCAGGAATAATTCCTGAGTGTGGAGCAGGAGGAACCCCTGAGCATCACTGTGTGTGACCCAAAAAGTCGAGAGAAAGAAAGAAAGAAAGGAAGGAACAAGAAAGAAAGAGAGGAAGGAAGGAAGGAAGGAAGGAAGGAAGGAAGGAAGGAAGGAAGGAAGGAAAAGAAAACTAGACAGTCCTGGGCAGACAGGACAGGTGGTTATTTGAGGGAGGAATCTGCTAGTGAGCACAGTTTGACCCTCCTGGGAAGGTGTTGAAGAGCAAGGAGCCTCTAGTGGGCATTAACGTCTGGAACTATCCATGGCCACCAAGAGCGCCCAGGGGAGAGCGATATTCTCATTGGCAAGCCGCACGCATGGCTTCCAGCCCAACACTACTCGTGGAAAGGCAGGTATTTTAAACCCAGAGTGTTTTTAGCGATTCCTTGGCATGTTGCTACAAGAAGTGTGACAGAGCTAAGCGGTTCTGCAAGTTCAGGTGGTAACGATTCCTTTGCGCACCCACTTCTGAGTACAGGCTAATTAGCTCCTGTTTGCAGAAGCCTGAGCTTGTGCAGCAGCGGCTTCAAAAAAAAAAAAAAGAAAGAAAGAAAGAAAAGAAAATCAGCAATGTGCAGTCCCACCCATCCCTGTGTCTTCCCAGTGCTCTTGAACTAGCTGGAGGCTTGCAGCTCACAGCTCAGCACCCCTCATGGGGACAGGGAGGCCCCGCATGATGCGTGAGGGTGTGGACCAGGGCATCTGTGCAAGGTCCTGCTGCCTGATGTGTGGAAGATTGAGCCAATTTCTGCAGTGGACTGTTGTTTTTTTCATTAGAGCACTGTTGCTTTTCTCCTTCTGTTTGGCCAGTGCTTTGATTGCATTCTATATCTCCTGTGAGTCTTTTTTTTTTTTTGGCTTTTTGGGTCACACCCAGTGATGCTCAGGGGTTTCTCCTAGCTCTGCACTCAGCAATTACTCCTGCCAGTGCTCAGAAGACCATATAGGATGTGGAGGATTGAACCTGGGTGGGCCGCATTGAAAGGAAAACACCCTCCCTGTTGTACTATTGCTCCATCTCCTCCTGTGCATCTTTTTTTTCCTTTTTGGGTCACACCCAGCAATGCACGGGGGTTACTCCTGGCTTTGCACTCAGGAATTATTCCTGGTGGTGCTTGGGGGACCATATCGGATGCTGGGAATTGAACCTGGGTCAGCTGCGTGCAAGGCAAATGCCCCATCTGCTGTGCTATCGCTGAAGCCCCTGTGCATTTTTTCGATATCAATCATATTATTGAATGAACCCTATGGTGCCC
Source organism: Sorex palustris (assembly GCA_028565675.1). Lineage (NCBI taxonomy): Eukaryota > Metazoa > Chordata > Mammalia > Eulipotyphla > Soricidae > Sorex > Sorex palustris. The sequence goes on along the minus strand of JAOXYA010064901.1, from coordinate 4,030 downwards.
CCACCATGCAGGTCTTCCTTAACTTATGGTGGGTCTATAACACCAATACCTCCGTCGCAACTAGTGCAGCTGAAGATGCATCTAACTTACCTAACATCATGTGTGAACCTCTGCTGCTTTCAATGTGCTCAGAACACTTAGCTCTGCCTACAGTCGGGCAAGACTGTGGAATGCCAAGCCTACAGTATAATGAAGTGCTGAGTAGCTGGTGTAAGCGGCTGAGCGTGCTCTGGAAGGGAAGGGTAGACAGGCTGCGTGCGTTGTCCCCATTCACCTCCACTGGGCCTGACAACTCTTAAAAGCTTTGAACTAAAATTAATAGCAGGATGATGGGATGACGAGACACCGCCCTTGGCGAGCGTTTCCCGAGTCAGAGCCCAGATGCTGACAAGTCTACCCAGACTTAGGTAACGCTCCTCGGAGGGGAGCTGCCCCAGACCAGAGTTTCTTTGAACCATTCTGGGCAGCGGCCAATTCACCTCATAGGTGCAGTAGAGTGAGGGGTCAGCAGAAATGGTTTTCCTTGGGCCTTTGGTAGAATCTGTCAGGGCCAAACTGATGCCATTAAGTCTCAATTAGACCTCAGTTTCTGTTTCCTTGAAACAGAACTCGCACTTTCTGGTAGACTCCCAGTTGAGCAATTTGCCTAGATAAGGAATTGGGCAGTTGGGTCTGGTCAGTCGTGAGACAGTCACTGTACCCTCCTTAGAAACTGTTACTAACCATTGTCTAATTGGTGACCATTGTTGTAATAGGGTCGATGCTGAAAATAGACCAGTATATAAATTGCCTCTTAACTCTGAACCCTATATAAACTGCTTGTGATTTGGAGTCGAGGTTCTTGTCAAGACTCCACTGCATTGGATGAGACTTGGACCCTGGCTCAGGCTAATGCTGGCTCAGGCTAGTAATAAAGTTCCTTTGTTTTTGCATTATTGTGTGTGGACTTGTTCTCTCCACAATTGGGGATCTGAAACTCAGGCACAACAAATCCAGGAGTCAAGGCTAGACTTGCAGGATTAGAGTCCATGTGTCTTGAAAGAAAGCAATGTGGTAGCATACCACACACTGGCCGATTAGTTCTTACCTGTGGAGCTAGGGATGGAGGCTTCCCAAACAGGGCAACAGTCTAAAACCCCAGTGAGATGGGTAATGATGGAGAGAACCCTGGAACAGGAGTGACTATCTACTCACAGTCATGAGCCTATCCAAATAGGATGCTTTGGGGTTACAGATTTCTGGGGTGTCTCTCCACTTAGACAAGTGACACAAATTCCTTTGTGTGGGGGCACTTGCCCCTTTGCTGATGGTACCTCTTGACTGCACAGCTGGCCAGTCATCCAACATGGCCTTAAGAAAAGGGCTGATGGTGCAGGGAGATGGATCACGAAGCTGGAGTGCATGCCTGGCAGGCACAGAGCTCTGGGTTCAATTTCTGACACTGCACTGCCTGGCCCCTTGACAACTGCTGGGAGTAAACTTGATGGCCTCCAGTTTGCCTAGGGAAGACCTTCCCTCCAAAAAAGGGAACATGATGTGTGAGTAGGTGTTAGGAACTGTTAATTTTTGTTTTACAAAGTAATTCATGATTGTGTTTCAGTCATACAATATTCCAACAGTCATTCTTTCACCAGTGCACATTTTCCGCCACCAGTGTCCCATCTTTTCTCTCTCTCTCTCTCTCTGGGTCACACCCAGCAATATTCAGGGGTTACTCCTGGCTCTGTACTCAGGAATTACTCCTGGAGGTACTTGGGGGGACCTATGGGAGGCCCGGGATCGAACCCGGGTCAGCTGTGTGCAAGGCAAATACCCTCCCTGCTGTACTATTGCTCTGGTCCCAGGATGTACTATCTTGCAAGTTGCAGACCACCCACTGTCTGTGGTCCCCTGAACATGGCCAGGAGTGATCCCTGAGTGCACAAAGGTCAGAGCAAGCTTTGAGCACAGCTGAGTTTGGCTCAACATCCCCAAACAAACAAACAAACAAAACCCTATAAAGCAAAATAACCCACAATGCTCATCCAAATAAATGAAGAGAGCTAAAATGGTTTGATGAAGTGATTCATGAGTCAGGAAACAAACATTTTATTCAGCAACCCACAAACACTGCATGGGGGTTGTTGCAAACAGAAGGTTTTCATAGCCAGAAAGAGGACAGAGACTCAGACAGAAAGATGAATCCAGACGCATACGGTCACCTCCCACTGGGGAATGTCAGAGGATACAGATTTCCTTGCTAGTGCTGACCAGGAAACAATAGGTTGATTGCTTTCAAATTCCATATGGGGGCCAGGGGAAGCTCAGGGATAGCTCAGTGGCAAAAGTACCGACCTTAGCAGTTGGGATGGAGAAGGAACCACTAAGTGGATGATGATTGGAGGGATCCGCTGGCATGGAAGATGTGTGCTGAAAGTAGACCAAGGACCAAACACGATGACCTCTTAGTATTCTGTATTGCAAATCATAATGCCCAAAATGAGAGAGAGAGAGTAAGAAGAATGGTACCTGCCACAGAGGCAAGGACTGGGGTAGGGTGGGGGTGGCGGGTGGGACACTGGGAACAATGGTGGTAGAAAATGTGCACTGGTGGGGGGACGGGTGCTCGAGCATTGTGTGACTGAAATGTAATCATGCAAGTTTGTAACTGTATCTCATGGTGATCCAAAAAAACTTCTTAAAAAAATGTACTGACCTTACAAGTCTGAGGCTGTGAGTTTGATCCCCAGCTCTTGCCCACATGTACCAAGTCCTAATTTCTCTACTGTCTAAGACCACCCCCACAGGGTCACAAAAGAGTGTGAAATCTCTGGCACCTTGCCACTAGGTGTGGGAGCATCACAGCTGAAAATGTTGTGTGGACTCCCCTCGCCCCCACCTTCCCCATGATGACTGTGACCTACATCACATAAACAAAGGGAAGGGAAGGGGGAGAATGAAATACAGCGCCAACCTTTGGGAAAGGCTGAAGCTGCAAGCAGGTTAGGTATTAAGTCTTGGTGGGGCTTGGCCTGAAGGACTCCTGTTTCTTTTTCCAAGAAAACTTTCCCAAAGACAGGATTCCTTATGCCTGCTCTGTCCCAGCAGGCAACCACTGTGTTTGTGAGACCGAGAAACTACATTAAAAATGTTGGTCAATTTTATGAACTTGTTAAGGTCAATAGCCACAGGTGACTCCTAGCTGGAGTGAGAACTCATTTTTATTTTCTGTGGGGGAGGCTGCAGAATCCCCTCTTGGAGAGTCTGGCAAGCTACTAAGAGTAACCCGCCCATACGGCAGAGTCTGGCAAGCTCCCCATATCATATTTGATATGCCAAAAACCGTAACAATGACAGTCCTCATTCCCCTGACCCTGAAAGAGCCCCCAGTATGCCATCAGGCTACACTAGCACGTGATAGGGACGAATGGAGATGTTACTGGCACCTGCTCGAGCAAATCGATGAACAACGGGTTGACAGTGATACAGTGGGAGGGAGGCATTTCTGAAATTGCTTAGGGCTTACTCCTGGTTCTGTGCTCTGGGATTACTCTTGGCGAGGCTCAGGGGGCCATTGAGTTGCCAGGGATCACACCCAGGTCAACTGCATGCAAGATCAGCAACCTACCCACTGTACTATCTCTCCAGCTTCTTGCATAACAATTTTTTGTTTGTTTTTTTGGGGGACCACACCTGGCAGTGCTCAGGGCTTATTCCTGGCTCTATACTCAGGAATAATTTCTGGTGGTGCTCGGGGGACCATATGGGATGGGGGGATTGAACCTGGGATTTGCAAGGCAAACACTCTCTCTGCTATCTCTCTGCTCCCACCTTTGTATAACATTTCAAAAGTGAGAACCCAGAAACGTCTTCCAGGCTGGTGGAAACTTCTTTTTTTTTTCTTTTTGGGTCACACCTGGCGATGCAAAGGGTTTACTCCTGGCTCATGCACTCAGGAATTACTCTTGGTGCTTGGGGGACCACATGGGATGCTGGGAATTGAACCTGGGTCGGCTGCGTGCAAGGCAAACGCCCCACCCGCTGTGCTGTC
>JAOXYA010064878.1:0-24091 GCA_028565675.1 Sorex palustris | reverse complement strand
GAATCGAACTCGGGTCGGCCATGTTGGCTGCGTGCAAGGCAAACGCCCTACCGCTGTGCTATCGCAGCCGGCCCCTATTTTATCATAGGAAATTAAAAAAAAATCTAAGCAATATTGCAATGGCTTCCCCTATAGCTCTCACTCAACTCCAATAATGACCAATTCACGGTTAATCTTGCTTCCTCAGTCAACACTCTCCCCAGTGCATTACTAGTCACATTAAGGACGTGATGGAAATTCACATGCAAGTATTTTAGTCTGTAGCTCTGAAAATAAAGTAACCTTCAATAATCATAAACTATTATATGACTATCACTGCCAAATTTCCTAAGTCTCATTAACAAAAACAACAACACAAACCCCCAAACAAACTGGACTTGTTAGAATCTGTATTGAGATGGGCACAGTAAATCTTTTGTAACCAACCTATAGATTCCCTCTCCTTTTTTTTTCTTTTGCAAAATTTGTCTTTATTTTACTTAGTCAGTCTTTTTAGATCGTTAGTCAGGGTCCTGAGAGCTAGTGCAGAGGGTAAGGTGCTTGCTTGCCTAGCATGGTGCCGACCCAGGTCTGATTCCTGGCACCACAGATGGTCCCCAGGAATGACCCTGGAGCAGAGCTGGGAGTCAGCGCTGGGCACTGTCGGGTGTTGTCCCAAATCAAAAGCTCTTCCCTCACAAAATCAACACTGGGGAAGAACACGTTCGTTTCTGCTGCAACTAAGCAGATAACCACGAGGAGGATGCTTAGAGCGAGAGACCGGTGGCTAAAAGGCAAGACTAAACCCGAAAGGAAGAGAAGGGGCGGTGCCCCCAAAGCACCCAAGCCACTCCCTGCTTATTCCTTCAATACGCAGCACAGCCCCGCTCAGGGGCCCACGCGCCTGCTGATACCAGCTTTGTCAACTTCTCCATTAACATCAAACGGAACTTTGTGAAATCGATGACCGACTGTTTCTATGCTAAAGGCGACGTCTGAACCCCTTGCATAGCTGATAGAGCAACTGCTGAAGCTGTAGCTCAGGACGGCCAGGGAACAAGAGCCCAAGGTTACTAAGCACAAAGAACGGACGCCTGTGGAGAACGAAGAGCAACTGCGCAAGTGTGGAGCACCACGTCTGCGGGCACCACTGACGGGGACCCTAGAGGAAGAATCCAGAAGACCCGGGGTTTGCATCTTGTATGTGTCTTATTTATTTTAGGGGTGCAAAGAGGGCACACCTGGCAGTGCTTGTGGGCGCTTCTTGGCTGTTTCAGGAGCTGGCGGGGCCTGGAGATGCAGGATCAACCCAGGGTTGGCCACAGTGCCAGGGAATGCCTCACCTCGACACCATCTCTCTGGCACCAACCGAGTCATGCCAGATGGCATGGAGACCCTCAGTTCTAATGTTTACAAAGAGCACGGTTTTGGAGAGTGGCCCCCAAACCAAAAAGACATATAATACGAATGTTTACTGATAATTGGGCTGGAGCGATAGCACAGCGGGGAGGGCGTTTGCCTTGCACGAGGCTGACCCAGGTTCGATTCCTCCGCCCCTCTCGGAAGAGTCCGGCAAGCTACCAAGAGTATCCTGCCCGCAAGGCAGAGCCTGGCAAGCTCACGGTGGCATATCTGATATGCCAAAAACAGTAACAACAAGTGTCACAATGGAGACATTTACTGGTGCCCGCTTGAACAAATCGATGAACAATGGGAGGACAGTGCTATAGTGCTACTGATAATTAACCGTGATGAAGACTGCTCCATGCAGTCCATTGAATGGAGTATTTGTAATATACTGTAATCTGCTTATCAATATTTCTAAAAAGAAATACCTTTTTTGATCAATTTCCTGTTGCTGTTTAACGTGTTTTTTCTCAAATTCACGAATATTCTCCACGCCAATTTCTTCACAGAAACGTCGGAAAATATCATCTTCAACCTTTTGTTTCAGAAGAATTAGTCTGATCATCAATTTGAATTATGTAGTCAGTCCTTAAAAATCTATTCTCTCGCTAAGGTTTTCTCAAGTACTAACTACAAATTTACTGTGCATTGAGTCAGTGCTTTCTCTTTTTTTGTTAACCCCACAAACTATGCTCATTTTTTTCCAACTTCTTATTCTAAAAACAAGTAAGAATGGCCACAATTGGTCTGAGTACTTTGGCTTTGATAAAGTGTTCTATACAAACGTGGAAGCCATTCTTTCACACCGCCAGGATATCACTGTGTATGTGACTCAAGCATCTTTATACGTGACGATAGCACAGACTATATCTGAGGCTGCAGAAGCGAAGAGAAGGGGCTGGGGAGACAACTCGGGGCTAAGACCCTGGGCCACTCCTGGCATCTCATGGTCCCCCCCAAGCTGTTGAAGTGGCCCGGTGGTCTCCGACATGGCCCCATCCCATGCTTGAGCCCCGGCAACAAAGCCGACCTGGCTGGGGGTAGCCCCTGAGTCCTGCTGGGGAGGCCCCAAAATGCAAACACACAAACAAAAACCCCAAGAGTTCTAGAGCGTAGACTTGACTCAAAAATATGTGGACATAGCAGAATGAGTCACTGTAACAAAACAACTTTTTTTTTTTTTGTCGGAGTACTGCTAACAAAACAACTTTCAACCTCACATATTTTTAACCTCAATAGTCTTTTTTCTTTGGCTTTTTGGGTCACACCCAGCAATGCTCAGGGGTTTCTCCGGACTCTGAACTCAGGAATCACTCCTGGCGGTACTCGGGGGACCCTGTGGGATGCTGGGAACAGACCCCAGGTCAGCCGCGTGCAAGGCAAGAGCCCTACCCGCTGTGCTATCACTCCGGCCCCCTCAATAGTTTTAAAGTCCTATATTTACTAGTTATTTTATTTATTGTATATAATATATATGAGAATATCTATTTCAATAAAAGATCACTGTCGAAAACTTTGAGATTTTAACTATTAATTAAATATGAATGGGATATGCCTGCAACGTTTTACACGAGCAGATTGAAGCGAGGTTAGCAGGGAGAGGGCCTTACTCGCTGGACTATTCTCTCCTGCCTGTGGCTGTGACTTCTCGGTGGGGGAGAGGTGGAAAGCAGAGGACAGTGACCGCTGGACACTCACTCTGGGGAGCAGCTACAGTGGTTCTAGGAGGGCACAAGGAAGCTAATTTTAGGCAAACCATAACCTTTAGCTCTTATTAAATCTGCCCGAGCACATGCCTGAGAGGTCCCCCAACCTGGTATCTGAAGGAGAACTAGACTCCATCTACCATTCGTAGTGAACAGAACACTCATGACCTTGTCAATCTTTTCTTGAAATTCTTCAATTCTTTGCTGCCGCTCTTTGAGTCCTTCACTCAGCATAGTGCACTGTGACTCAATATTTAGTAGTTCACTTTGTAATTGAGATTGTTCCTAATTGAAAGAGAAAAAAATTCTTTTTAATATATATGGCCATTAAGTTTTACACAGTAAAGTAAAAAATGTAATTTTTTTTTAGAATAAAAAGGGACTTATGAGACAGAATAAATTAGGTACACTGGATCACAAGGCTAACGGCCATAAAAATCAAGTGAATAAAGACAGTGACAATATAACTTCTATTATGGGTATATTATCTAACATTACATGGCTTTGTATGAAATTTCTAAAATTCTATCCTGGTTCGAAATGCCATCAGGTTTTATGTAAGCCCAGATTACCCGATGAAAAGCAGCCAGGTGCTTCTTTTTGATAATCTCTAGTTCACTTTGGGAATATTTGAGGCGTGTCCGAGTTCCTTGTACCAGAGTCTGTATTTGTTTTAAATCTGCTTCCTTTCGGAGTGCCTTCATTAAATCCTGAAAAGAAGAGAAACAGAAAAGCTCTGTGCTTCCCCTGCCACTGTCCCCCAGGCGGACACAACCACCCCCGCATTCCGCCTGCCTGGCAACCAAAGACCCAGTAATGGAGCTGTGGCCTGGCGAGGCCGGACGACACGCAGGGAACGAGTGAACGAAGCTTCCTAAGAAGAAACGGGCACAGGAATGGCACAGCTGGAATCCTAGACAGGCACCCCTGGACGGACACTGCCCGATGGACATTTCCCCAGTCTTCTTGTCTCCTCCCTCCCCACCCCCTTATCTAGCTCGCGACGAAACACTCTCCAGAACAGACCCTGGATTGTAACTCCCGGCCCTCCCGAAGCACAATCCACATGCCCACCCACATGGGCTTTCAGTCCTGTTCGGAAAGTTCAGAGTCAAGCTTAAAATCCTTTGCTGTCTCCTGCTTCTCTCAGTCAGCTGCTCCCGCCAGCTGACAAAGCTCTAGACTCACGGTCACGGCGCATGTTCTTCAGCGTGTAACTCACCGAAAGTATTCTGCCATTCTCTGTGAGCATGTTTCCCAGGTCTTCCCCCCACAAACAGTGCTCCAACAGGATACTTGCACATGTCAAGTATAGGGATTTTTACTTCCATGTAGTAGGTGCCCCAGAGTGAGATCAATGTGTCAAAAGTACTTTTGTTTTTATTTCAATAGCTTGTACTAATTGCTCTCCCCGCCTCAGGCTATAACAATTCATTTTTTTTTTGGTGGGGTGAAGGTAGGAGATTACTATCATTATTACTATTGATTATTACTATTAACTATTACTACTGACGTCCCCAGGGCTCACAGTAATCTGGAAGCAGAAAGCTGGGGTGGTTTTTTTGCTTTTTGGGTCACACCCAGGGATGCTCAGGGGTTCCTCCTGGCTCTACACTCAGGAACTACTCCTGGTGTTGCTTGGGGGACCATATGGGATGCTGGGAATTGAACCCAGGTTGGCTGAGTGCAAGGCAAATGCCCGACCCACTGTACCATCACTCCGACCCCTGGGGCGAGGGTTTTCAACCTAACCCTGAGAATGATCCAAGTTTTATGGAGAAGGCACATGGCTGTTCGCTGCACCTCTTCAGAGTACTTACTCATCACCATGTGGAGAGGAGCCACACTTGGCTGCGCTCAGGGCTCACTCAGGCCTGGCGATGCTTGGGGACCAGAGGCGGTGTCGGGAGCAAGCAGGGTCAGCTGCACGCAAGCAAGGGGCTTACCTGCTGTACTATCTCTCCGGACCAACCGCCACATTCCTATGATTACTGTCTGAGGACCCAGTGCTTGACATCTTCACCAGCAGGTGCAAGTTATTCTCTCCACTTTTTTTTTTACGGACAGGCAAAAGCTGCAATTTAGTTTGTGTTCCAGAGTATTCTATTCTAAACTGAGCGTTTTCCACATCTAGTAGCTACTTGACTTTCTTCTGTAAACTGCCCAAGCCTATCCTTTCTAGAGTTTTCTAGAATGTCTTTTCTTTGGAGGGAGGGTGGGGGTAACAGCTGGCTGTGCTCAGGGACCACTCCTGGTGGGGAGAGGGGACCCGAAGTGGTACCTGACCTGCTGTGCCACCTCTCTGGGTCCTCTACCAAAGCTTTTTTTTAAATGCCAATTTATAAAGATTTTCTTGACAGTATAAGATCTTCACTTTAAAGCTTTTCTTAAAATGGATTTTATTCTCATTCAATTTTTATTTTACATTCAAGTTTTTGATGTCTCTGGAATTTCTGTTAGGAGGCACAAAACTGCTTTATCCAACTATGCCAATGCTATTCCCTAAGTGATCTACTCTTGGCCCATAAGAATGAAACACCGTATTTGGTATTTTATGGACACTCGTAGACCAAACTGTCAACTGTACTGGGCTCCCTAGAGTTCCTCTCGTGTTTCGTTATGTTCCATTCCTATACTACAATAATATGACTCAGGGGCTTTTCACTGTGTTCTATTTGCTAAGAGAAATTATACCTATCTACCTATTTTCCATTTTTAGGAAAATCTTTATTTTTATTTTTTTGTTTTTGAGCCACATCTGGTGATGCTCAGGGGTCACTCCTGGCTCTGCACTCAGGAATCACTCCTGATGGTGCTCAGAGGACCATTGGGGCTGCTGGGGATTGAACCTGACTCGGCTGCATGCAAGGTAAGTGCCTTACCTGCTGTACTATCTCTCTAGCCTCCAAAGCAGATACTGTTATCAAAAAATTCGGGAGTTTTATGATATTTTCTTTACTTTGACTCACACCCAGGGGTACTCTGTGTGCCATGCACTGCTAGGGCTGAAACCTGAGTCTCACAAATGCAAAGCCAAGGGCTCAAAACAGAGCCATCTCTCCGGTGCTCTTGGCAATGTTAATTACAACCGTGTTCAGGCTTTGACTCTCCTTGGAGGACTGCTACTCAAACATACGGCCGACCTTTCTTTTTAGTGTGCTGTTTTATGTCTTTCACTAAGAGTTTCCAAAAAGTAGTTACTGTGCCTTTATGCCTATTTTGTTTCCTATTCTGGCTATTTTTCCAATTCTAGATGCTTTTTATATAAAAGGGAAAAGCTAGTTTTATTTATGATTAACTCTGCCATTAGGTTATCAAATAGTAAAGCTCATGCTTTCATTCAGGAGACCTGGATTCAATCCCTAGCATCAAAGACATGGGAATATATATTTATGTACATGTGCACACAACTGCATTATGTATGCAAAAATTGTGAGCTTTATTGAGGAATAATTCATACACACCTGTAACAGCTGTGGAGTGGCTAAATAAAGGACACTGCAGGGCCAGCGAGAGTTCAGGGGCCAAGGGATGTGTCTTGCATGTGACTGAGCCCAGTCTGACCCCCAGTGCCATGAGCACCCCCAGGAGTGATCCCTGAGCACAGAACCAGGAGTAAGCTGAGTACTGCCTTGCGTGACCCCAAACCCCTCCAAAGTTAAAGTAACAAAAGCTACACAATGAAATACAGATAGTACTTATTACAAAGGGCTGGAGCGATAGCACAATGGGTAGGGCGTTTGCCTTGCACGCGGCCAACATGGCCGACCCAAGTTCGATTCCTCTGCCCCTCTCAGAGAGACCGGCAAGCTACCGAGCGTATCTAGCCCACATGGCAGAGCCTGGCAAGCTACCCGTGACGTACTCGATATGCTAAACACAGTAACAAGTCTCACAATGTTACTGGGCCCGCTCGAGCAAATCGATGAACAACGGGGGAGGACCGTGAGCATGACTTATTACAAATAAAGTTGCTATTTACATGTTAAAACTAAAACATGTCCTTGTTATGATAGCAAATAAAAACACATAAACACTATGTAAGTCATTATAAAACCCCAAAATAAAAAAATACAGAGAAGATTTCTAGAAGTGATGCATCAAACTCTATTTAGCAAATACCACTGAGAGGAAAGGATAGGAAAGAAACGTATTTTCTTTTTTTACTGTATTCTATTATACATTATTTGAATTTTCCAACTCAAGACAGGCTAGGATTCTTACAGTAAAACTGATTTTGTTATAAAAGTTAATTTTAAAACACAATTATTATACTTAGCAGTCTATAAATTTTGACAGGATTCACCTTTAATTCTTGGATTAGCTGGCTTCTTCTGTCCTTCAAGTTCTTTAAGTCTTTCTCATCCCAGCACCTCGCCTTATATTTTAAGTCACTTGACCCTCCAGAGATCACACCAGATTTTAAAAATAATGTACCATCAAGAGCTACTGTCTGCAAAATTAAAAATATTTTACCGTGGAGAACCATAAATAAAGAACAAAATAAGGACATAATATGGCAATTTTTATCGCTAAAAATTTGTAAGTGAGAAAAACCACTTACTGAACTTTAATACCTAGTCACTAAAGGCACACCATCCAATAAACAAATAAGAATAAACAAGACACAAATTCTATTTTGTAAAGGTCCAAAGCAACTCCAGTCCAAAGATTAGCAGCAATTAAAAAGGTTGAAAATATGTGAACACAAATCCCTCCCTCCAATATATTAGTTCAAATATATTCAACACCAAGAAACAAAAACAAAGAGTATCTATATTTAATATAAAATATTTTATAAATTTACTTCAAAGAATTTAACATTGTACATCTATGGCATATTGTGACAGCAACTTTAATAACATTAAGACACCAAAATATCATATTCTTCAAAATGATTATGAATATGGAACCAGAAAAAAAATTAAACGAAGTCAAGGTTTAAAATTAACAGTCATGGGCTGGAGAGATAGCACAGCAGGTAGGGCATTTGCCTTGCGCGTGGCCGACCCGGGTTCGATTCCCAGCATCCCATATGGTCCCCTGAGCACCGCCAGGAGTAACTCCTGAGTGTAGAGCCAGGAATAACCCCTGTGCATCGCCGGGTGTGACCCAAAAAAGCAAAAAAAAAAAAAGCCATAAAAATAAATAAAATTATGAAAAAAAAAGTAAGGTGGGGTTCATGTCCAATTCAATCAGCAAATCAGTGGCTGAATAAATAGCAGTACTCCTACATAAAAAAAAAATAAAATTAACAGTCATTTGTATAAGCATTACTGTCACTATCATTGTCCTCCTGTTGTTCGATTTGCTTGAGCGGGCACCAGTCACGTCTCCATTGTGAGACTTGTAGTTACTGTTTTTGGAATATCGAATATGCCACGGGGAGCTTGCCATGCTCTGCCGTTTGGGCAGAATACTCTCGGTAGTTTGCCGGGCTCTCCGACAGGGATGGAGGAATCTAACCCGGGTTGGCTGTGTGCAAGGCAAATGCCCTACCCGCTGTGCTATCTCTCTGAATAAATGAAAACATGAAAACAATTCTCAGTCTTCTGCAAACATTTCTAATTAATTAGTCAAAGTGGGAAGAGTCTATCAATGAAGGAACCGAAGCAGGTGACGTGAAGTGGCTAAAATGACAGTGAGTGTGTGTGGGCAGTCTACACAGAGGGCTGGAGTGATCTACCTCCGGGAACCAGGCTCACAGAGGACAGAAATGTGTGTCTGATATGAGAAGAGACGAGAAGAGAGTGGGGACAGTCAGAGTAATCTGGAAGCAGAAAGCCGAGGCTGGGGTTCTAACCGAGCCCCAAGAACGGTTCACATTTTCTGAAGAAGGTTCGCTGGACCTCTCAGAGTAGGAATGACCTTTGTTTAACAGGAACCCAGGTTTCTCTTTCAGAACGGAACCAGAGAGCAAGCGGTCCAGGCCTGCGGGGCGCCTCCGAATTACCCAGGCTTCTACCTGACTCTGCTGAGGGTTCAGGTTACGCCTCAGGGTGACATGTGGCTTTTCCGGAGGCCCCCGGAAATCCTCTTCCCTACCAGGCGTAGCTGGGGAATGAGGCCTCAACTGCTGGCTCCCGTCAGGAAAGGGGTGGACACGACACAGCCTCTGGTCTAGAAGGGAGAGGCCCACGCACTCGGCTTCCCCTCTGGCCTCCCCACACGCATGGGAACTGGAGGCAGCTTCCTTCTGGCGAACCCCTGGAGTGCGTGCTGCAGCCTCCTGGTCGAGGCACACCCTCGGCCAATGGGAGCTGAGGCACCTGCCAGGCCCCACAGCCACTCAGGAGGTCAGTTGTCAACAGGTTCATCTGACATCTGTGTGGCCATGAGAAGGTCTGTAAGCGCAGCGCTGTGAACAGCAGCATTAGGATGGCCTCCGGGATGCCCACGCCGAGCCGCCGTGTGTTGTGTCGAGAAAGAGAAAGAGGGGCTGGAGAGATAGCACAGGTGGTAGAGCGTTTGCCTTGCACTTGACTGACCCGGATTCAATTCCCAGCATCCCATATGGTCCCCCGAGCACCACCAGGAGTGATTCCTGAGTGTAGAGCCAGGAGTAACCCCTGTGCATCGCCGGGGTGACCCAAAAGGCAAATAAAAAAAAGAGAAAGAGAAGGCAAGGGGGCTGGTAGGGTGCTTGCCTTGTGCGGTGGGATGGGGGACCCAATGAGGTATCAGGAATTGAACCTGGTTAGAGCGTGCACAGCAAATGCCTCGCCCGCTGTCCGATCTCTCTGGCCCCTCCGCGGAGTTTCCTTGTGAAACACAGCATATACAAACACTGCCATAATTTTTGTGTTCATCTCCCAAAGGCTGCCTCCAGCGGCCCCAGAGCGCTCACTAAGCCTCTTACCTTCCGTCGTTCAGGTCCATCGAATGCAATGCGCCTTGCTTCCTCCACAGTCTCACAGACAAGACCATTTCCACACACAAACTGGATCACTCTCTTCAGCTGAGGAAACTGAGTCTTTATGACATCAATCACCATTTTGCAGCCTTTAATCTCCCTTAATCTTTCATTGATGGGCTTGATCTGAACGGATAAAAAATATGCGATGCATCAGAGAGTCCAAGATGGAACCAGATGCTCAGCTGACTCTTCCCCGTAAGACGGAGGAGTGACAGGGCGAGATTAATATCAGGCACTTCTGACAACAACAGTTTGAACTATATCCCCAAAGTGGCCGATGCCGTCTGTTTTTTATTTCTGGTGCTGAGAATCCAGCCCCTGGCCTCCTACGTAGGAAGTATGCATTCTGACACTGAACTGATTTCCAGTCCCACAGAGTGTCTAAGAAATACTACACAAGGGGCTGGAGAGAGAGCACAGCGGGGAGGGCATTTGCTTTGCACGCAGCTGACCCAGGTTTGATTCCCAGCATCCCATACAATCCCCCAAGCACCGCCAGGAGTAATTCCTGAGTGTAAAGGCAGGAGGAACCCCTGTGCATCACGGTGTGTGACCCCCCCGCAAAAAAAACCTCCAAAATACCACACGACCTTGCTGATGACACAGCTCAGTGGCAGGGCACATGCTTCTCACGCATTAGACCATAAGTTCAACCCTGGCACCATAAAACAAAGCCTACTGGGGCGGGAGATGTGGCTGGCAACAGAGTACTCAGCTCGCATGTGTGAAATACTAGGTTTGATTTCATCAGTACCATAAAAAAAATGAAGAAGGCAAATTATTGGGCCAGGGAAGATAGTGCAAAGGGCTGGAGTTAGCGCCCTGCACGTGGGATGCCCAGCTCAGGCCAGGTACCACCTGGTTCCCAGGGTACCACTAGAACGAACTCAGAAGCACCAAACCAGGAGTATCGCAAGTACTGCTGGATGTAACGCCAAAACAAAACCCACCAACAAACTAAAACATGCTCTCACAAGTCAGAGGACTAAATTTACCAAGCGCATAAATAATGCATTATATGATTAAATTTAATTCTCTAACTAGTTGGACAAAACAACTGAGAAAATCTTCATGCTCTTAAGATCATAAAATCTAGTAGGAGTCAATACTTGTTTATTGTGTTGAAAGAATGGCTTTATGGAACTCAAAATACCACTGTAGGCTTCAGTGATAAGGAAAGGCTTCAAACTTTCTCTGAGAGAAATGTACAGGCAATCCGTTACTGAAAATGCCATGCCATGAAAGCTCTCTTTTTGTAAAAAAAAAAAAGCAAAGAAGCAAAGATCTACCTGGGAGTATGTATTTACATAAATTTGCACGTAGAGAAGCAATTTAAAATACATACATTCCAGGAATTGGGCACAGAGAAGGGGTAGGAGCATTCCCTTTATATTTTATAACCTCTTTACTACGTTTTGTTTTGTTTGGGGGCCACACCTGGCAGTGCTCAGGGATCACTCCTGTTGGTATTGAGGGACTACGTGTGATGCCTGAGATAAACTCGGGCCAGCTGCATGCAGCTTACCTCTCTGTACTGTCTCTCTGACCCTGTACTATTTTTTGTTAAAGCCTTGAAAAAGTAAGTTGAAAAAAAGTAAACAGGGTTTTAACAGGCAGAGTAACAATGAGACAAGAACTTTCAACGGGCAGATGGGACCACGTGAGTATGGCCAGGCAGAAGGGCACGTCTGCAGGTCTCTTCCCTGTGCCACGCACCGTGCGAGGGTCTCACGGGACTCTTTGTGCTAACCCAGTCAAGACTAACCCCTCCATTTCACAGGCAGAAAAATACAAGAAGGAGAACTGGAATTCAAGGTCGGGGCAGTGCAACTCTAGAGGATGCTTTTAAAATTTTTTTGTTTGTTTCGGTTTGGGGGCTATACCCAGCAATGCTCAGGGGTTTCTCCTGGCTCTGAGCTGAGAAATCACTGCTGGCAGTGCTTAGGGGACCATACGGGGTTCTGGGGATCAAACTCAGGTTAGCCAAGTGCAAGGCAAATGCACTACCCCCCTGTACTATTGCTCTGACCCCTCAGCCCCTCTCTTAAAATTTTTTGTTCTTGGGCCACGTGGCATTGCTCCGGCATTACTCATGGCTTGGTGCTTACTCGGGGGGGAGGGACGGAGGGGCTCTCCTAAAATGTTTGGAAACATGTGGTGCCAGAGCAGCATCTGGAAAATCATCACGTCAGAATCATGGGAAACCAGATTAGGGAGAACACCCAGATCCATTAACACATTAACTCCTGCTATTTGAATGACTGGCTGACATGCAAGCTAGGACTCTTGTCAATCCAAAACCACATTTTAGGCAATAAAAACACAGGTTAAGAGCAATTTTTCATGACTAACTAAACATTACAAATTTCTTACATCAAGGTAGTCTAGAGCAAGGAACGTCTCGGGCTCAGCTCTCTCCTCCTTCAGGAACCGAATACAATCCCTTGCCACCTTTTCCGTGGCCACAACAATGGCCACCATATACCGGCCAAAAAGCTTTGTAACTGCCAGCTGGTACTTCTTATGGATAGGGTGACACAGGTCAAGTAGTCTTCCAAACTAGGCAGGTTCCACAAAAAAGAGAGAAAATGTAATATCTTAGTGAGGAACAGATTTCATTCTTTCTAATGTAACAAAGTAGTGTAAACCAGTATTTAATTTTATAAAGTTTTATAAAATATTTAACAGAGCTTCATTCATTGTTTAAGTTTTGTTATGAAATGTTCATTTAGATGGACCAGCCTTAAAATATCTGAGAGAGGGGCCAGAGTGACAACACAGCCGGTGTGCCTGGGCCATCCCTGGCAGTATTCAGGGGACCTCGGAGTGCCTGGGCCTGAACCCACCCAGGGCTCCTGCACGCAAAGTATGTGCTCACCCTCTGAGCGCACTTCCTCTGGCCCCGGATGTAACATTTCTCAAATACCTTTGCTTCCTAATAATGGTGAACGATTTAAATTCCAATTAAGAATGTTCGGCCCTTTTGTTTCAATTAATTTCTAATTACCACCAAATCTGGGTACAGTCTCTTAAGGTTTTCCAGGATTTCTGCTCTCTTTTGCTCACGTCTTCCCTCATGATTCTCAATTCCAGCATTTTGTAAATCACTTCTAATAACATTCAACTCCTCGTTAACTTCAGATATTCTTGATTTTGTTTTTCCAATTTCATCCACCAGGGTTTCTTCTTGCAGCTTTTTCTCTTTCAAGCAATCCCTATACACAGTAAAAGAATATGCAGCAAAAACAAAGAAGAAAAACCAGGACTTAGAAATGACAGAATATAATTTATACTCTGATCTGGCATTCTACAGTAATGGAGGACTCTTGTTAATTTTATTTATTTATTTTATTATTTATTTATTAGGCTTTTTGGGTCACACCCAGAAATGCTCAGGGGTTACTCCTGGCTCTGCACTCAGGAATCACTCCTGGTGGTGCTCGGGGGACCATATGGGATGCTGGGAACTGAACCTGGGTCAGCCACATGTAAGGCAAATGCCCTACCCACTGTGCTATTGCTCCAGCCCCAAATTTTAAATGATGAAAAATTTAATCCCAAATTTAACACCAAAGGTGGACAAAGAAACTTTTGATCATTCTCTGTTGGCTCAAATGCTCATATCTCTGGATACTAAAAAAAAAGAATAAATAGGTATAAACCAGAGCAATTATCATGGATTTAACAAGTAAATGCAAATTAAAAAGAAATGCAGTGGCAGAATACGTCTATCATGCTAACTTTCATGGCATAATTTTTAACTATCAACGACAAAAGAAATTTATTTCACCACTGTTATATATCTATCCTTTCAGAACATATGTATTTTTCTACTAGATGGCTAAGTACAGTTTTCAAATATTTATAATGAAGCAAAAAACAAAGGAGGTCGTGGAGCAATCACCAGACAGGTATCCAGGACCCTAACTGGCCTCCGAGCTCAAGGAAGCCGAGAGAACGTTCTAGTTTTACTCTACCCACATGCATGTTTTTGTGTACTCCTCCAACTTCTCTATTCGCTTTTTATGATCTTCTATTTGTTCTTTTGTTTGTTTTAGGTTTTCCTAAAATAGGGAATGAAACCTCAGATTAATCACAGCGATTCCAAACAATAAAACGACTTCCTCTGACAGTTTCTAATCAAGTTAATATGAACTTCTATGCCTCCTATTTAATATAAGATCGTAAGCGGTTCTGAATTTGAAATGTATCCGTTATAATTATACGTAGCTACTTTCATCTTTTATTTGCGTTTTTCTACTTTTAAAAACATTGTACTGCTTTGTTTTGGGGCCACACCTGGCCATGCTCAGGGGCTACTCCAAGCTCTGCACTTTGGAATAACTTCTGGTGGTACTCAAGGCAATCATATGGGATGCAGAAGATCCTATCCGGGTTGGCCGCGTGTAAGGCAAGTGTCCACCCTGCTGTACTATCTCTCCAGTCCCAGAAAGTAACACATGTTAAAATTAAGGTTTCGGGGCTGGAGCAATAGCACAGGGGGTAGGGCGTTTGCCTTGCACGCGGCCGACCCGGGTTCAATTCCCAGCCTCCCATATGGTCCCCTGAGCACCGCCAGGGGTAATTCCTGAGCGCAGAGCCAGGAGTAATCCCTGTGCATTGCCGGGTGTGACCCAGAAAGCAAAAATAAGTAAATAAAAAAATAAAATAAAATTAAGGTTTCCATGATGAAATCTCATTAATGCACCAGAGAATTCCAGTCAGAGTCAAGATGGGGAAAAGGAGGGGGAGGGAGGAGGGACGAGGAGGAAAGAGGGAGGAGCAGCAGGAGGAGGAGGAATAATTCTATTTGAAATGATAAGGTTAAAAAAATGTACTAGTGGGGCCAGAGAGATAGTGAATAGGGTGCTTGCCTTTCATGCAGCGGACCTGGGTTTGATCCTCAGTACTCCATATATATGGTCCTCTGAGTCCCATCAGGAGTGAGCACTGAGCCTATAGCAGAAGTAAGCCCCGAGCACTGCCAGGTGTGGCCCCAAAACAAAACAGTTAAGAAGGACTAGCAAATCTAGTCGATTGGAAACACCTGTACCTCAGAGTTTACTCTGGTCACTCCCACAGCTTGTCAACCTCAGGTGAGGTCCATCACAGTGGCAAACATCTGGAAGGGTCAGGGTGGAGATCATTTCAGATCCGACTCGGGCTGGCAGGCAGGCTCTATTCAGAAAACGAACCAGGCCAGAGTCCGTGAAAGGGAAGGTCCCCTTTCCTCTTACTAGCCCGCAGGGGGGTACGCCAGTCCTGCGGGCTTTGGGGAGGCATAAGAGGCAGATGCAGACGCCTGGGATCGGACATTGTGGACTTGGGGTATCAGCTGACCATGCTCGCCCTAGCTGTGGGAGAGTCATGCGGTACAGCAAACGGTACAGCAGTCAGTCTTGAATCTGTGGGAAGTCAGATCCGGAAACTCGATCTGGTTACAGAGGTCTCCATCTGACACTCAATTTCATCTCTGATGTTTTTATAATCAAGAGAGAACCACACCTTAACCAACAATGACATCCACCAGGTCCAGGTATAGAAGGGGCACCGTCAGGGTCTGCCCTAAGAAGCTCAGGTCAGCAGCCTTGGGCCCATTGTCTCCCGGTCAGTCTTGAGAGATTCAAGCACAATGACTGATTAGACAAGAAAGAAATTATTTCCAGGTTCTTTTTCTGAGAGTTCCCTGGTGGCCTAGCAGTCAGGATCCTGAAGCCCTCTTTTTGTGTGTGTGTGGGGGAGACCTCCAGAGCAGTGCTTGGGGACTTGGGGACCTCAGTGGGGGCTCCTGGCCAAACAGACTAGAAGTGAGAACCTGAGGGTGCAGTGCTGGGAAATAACCGGGCCACACTAGCAGGGTCTGACCCAGCAGCGTTAAGGGGCCTCCATGACTGCACCAGCAGTGCTCGGGGGTCAAGCCCAGGATGGCCGTTTTGAAAACATTTGCCTTCACCCTTATACTTTCTTCAGTTCCCTCAAGTTGATTTTTGGAGGTGCAGAGAAGGGACTGAACGGAGAGCGAGGGGTCAGAGAAACAGCGCAGAAATGGAGCACAGACCTTGTGTGTGGGTTGCCCGGGTTCAATCCCAGCAACACAAGAGAAGAAAAAAATCTTTGGGAGGTGGGTCAGTCTAGAAGTCAGCATGTAAAGAAAGCAGGGATTTGGGGGACGGTGTCTGATTCTGATCTCTGGGCCACACCTGGCAGTGCTCAGGCTCAGGAGTCATTCCTGGAGGGGCTCGGGGACCCTGTGCGGTGCCAGAGACTGAACAAGTGGTCAGCGGCATGCAACTGTCTTAACCCTTGTACTGTACCTTCAACTCCAAGATGGGAAGGTGTTTCCATTAGCATACACAAAGTAAAAAAATATGCAATGAACATTTACAGAAATTAAGCAGATTTTTTTTCTTTTTGGGTCACACCCGGCGATGCACTAGGGGTTACTCCTGGCTCTGCACTCCAGAATCACTCCTGGTGCTGCTCAGGGAACCACATAGGATGCTGGGAATCGAACCTGGGTTGGTTGCGTGCAAAGCAAACGCCCTACCCGCTGTGCTATTGCTCCAGCCCTAAGCAGATATTTTTAAAGAATTGCTGTGGTTCTACACTACATTTTTCTTCTTCCCGAGTACTCTTCTTTTCTTACAGGATCATCTGTGACTATACATTTATACATATTTGTATTTTTTAAAGGACATTGCTTTATTTTTATTTTATTATTTATTTATTTTTTGCTTTAGGTCACACCTGGCGATGCACAGGGGTTACTCCTGGCTCTGCACTCAGAAGTTACTTCTGGCAGTGCTCAGGGGACCATCTGGGATTCTGAGAATCGAACCCAGGTCAGCCGCGTGCAAGGCAAACGCCCTACCCGCTGTGCTATCGCTCCAGCCCCACATATTTGTATTTTTGTCTACCAAATCACAAAGTGCCATGAGACCCGCAGTGCAGAAGATTCATTCTGGGGACGGTGTTTGACATCACACAGAACGTTTAGTCAAGTGAGCTATCTCGTGCCTTGATTCCTCCTCCATAAAGTTCATAAAGTCAACAAGTACTACTGATCATCTGTTCCATAGTTTATGCCAGATAGGCATATAGATATCAATGTGTAGCTTGGAATATGGAACACATCAGTGAATACAACAGACCTTCTGCACTTACGGGGTTTACATTCTAGAGGGGGAAGGTAGATGGCTGAGAGTAAATTAGGAGCCAGAGCCATAGAAGAGCAGACCAATGCAGGTTCGATCCACAGCAGCGCATATGGTTCCCTGAGCCCCGCCAGGTGTGACTGATCCCTGAGCAGAGAGCCAGGAGTCAGCCTTAACCACTGTCGGCTGTGACAACAACACCCACCTCCCCCCAAAAGGAGTATACAGAAAAAGGAAGTTTGAGAGTAACTTAGGGAAGGGAGACGAGGATGCCAGCTAGGTCCACGTAAGGCACCTGGAGACTCGCCCACACAGTCTGTATGTGAAGAGACGCCCCCTCAGGACTTCCACAAGAACAAGCTTAGTCATGTGACTTGGCTCTGGCCAGCTTTGCTCTGGCTGCAGTGGAGGTGGGAAACCTTCACCACTCCTCCTGGCCTCAACCAACAAAGACACGGACACTTGGGCTAAGAAGGCAGCCACTGACCCAGAGAGAAGTGGAGAAGTGTATTTTGAAAGTGGAGCCAGCAGAATTTGCATGAAAGCTGGAGTCCAAGGCTACTGGGCTGAGTAAGTGGCAAATGAATAGCTACCCCCAAGATGGTAAGGACCATATGTGGGGCATATTTGGGTGAATAATCAGAAGGTCAGTTTGAGAGTTAAGTTTCGATGTCTATTCAATATCCAGTAGGAGATGCAGAGGAAAAAGCTGGATGCCCTGGATTTGGAAGTCACGATTAGAAATACGCATTTGGGAGGGGCCGGAGTGATAGCACAGCAGGGAGGGTGTTTGCCTTGCACGCGGTCGACCCAGGTTTCATCTCCAGCATCCCATTTAGTCCCCTGAGCACTGGCAGGAGTAATTCCTGAGTGCAGAGCCAGGAGGAATTCCTGAGCATTGCTGGTTGTGCCCCTCTTCCCCGCCAAAAGAAATACACAATTGTGGGGGCCAGAGTGATAGTGCAGTTGGTAAGGCATTTGCCTTGCACACGGCCGAACCTGGGTTCAATCCCCGGCCATCCCATATGGTCTCCCAAGCACCACCAGGAGTAATTCCTGAGTGCAGAGCCAGGAGGAACCCCTAAGCATTGCAGGGTGTGACCCGAAAAGAAATAAAAAAGAAATACACAATTGGGAGCCATCAGCAGACAGTACTTAAAGCTATGGGAGTACAGATCCATCAGATCACCAAGGCGGAAAATGTGGGAAAAAAGAAAAACCAGAGAATGAGAATGTAGCATCTGTTTCTTAAAGCTGTTTAAGCTTTACATAAACTGGGTGTACAGCAGTGCTTGGTGATGGCATACACTGCATTACAATCCCACTGCTTTTATTTCTGTGAAACGTCAGTCACTTCCAGAGACATATTTCATTCTGAAATCTAAACCCTCAGGTTCTTCTTCATACCTTAGAATAAATATCCACCTGTACATTACTTTCTGGAGCTTGGACTCAAGCCCAGGGCCTTGAATAAGACAGATTCTTATTCAAGCTACATTGAGCTACATTTTTGGCTCCTATAGTGCTGTGAGGTGTAAAGGAGTAGTTACCCAGAAATGTTTGTCCCCTCTAAATTTCTAACATTAATTTAATTGTTTTTTGGACACACTAGTGGTGCTCAGGACTTACTCCTGGCTCTGTGTTCAGAGGTCACTCACACGGTGTGCCAGGGATCGAATCTGGGTCTGCCATGTGCAAGGCAAGTACATTACCCACTGTGCTACTGCTCCGGCCCTTCTAACATAAATTTTACTATAATTAAATATATTTATTATTCAGAACCATTTCACTATTACAACTCTTACTAGAAAAACAGTGTTCAAATTCTGGGGAGAGTGAAAAACTGCTTGCTATAGGATGATCTGTCCTTAGTTCCATCAGAATTGGGCTGTAAAGTCACTAGCATGACGCATTTATTTATATCAAACCATGGATAAACAGGCTTATGGAAAAAGAGGTCATGAGGCCTAAAGGGGAAAGCCCCTACCGAGACCTGGCATTTCATCACTTTCACTCAACTGGCCTATCACTACGAGGCATACTGATCCTCACTGTACAAATAAAAAATTCAAGTCCAGAAAAGTTCCAAGATTTCACTACTAACCAATGGTCCACCATCAGTTGCAAACACAGAGAAGCCGTGTCTACCTCACTTTGAGGTGAAACAACCATACAGCGCTGAGTCACCCCTGATGCTGATGAAAACGACACTCTCTCTGCCATACCCTTCACCATCACTATCACTGTCACCCCACTGTTCATCGATTTGCTCGAGCAGGCGCCAGTAACTTCTCCATTCATCCCTGTCACATACTAGTGTGGCCCGATGGCATATTGGGGGTTCTTTCAGGGTCAGGAGAATGAGGACCATCGTTGCTACTGTTTTTGGCATATCGAGTACGCCACGGGGAGCTTGCCAGGCTCCCGGTAGCTTGCCGGGCTCTCCAAGAGGGATGAGGCACCACACCCTTAACACTTCAAAACTACTTTGCATTAATATCAGGGAATTCATTTTTGTTACCCTTATCTATTTTCCCCCTAACTGTACAGGTCTAAAACACGTTCAAAATGCATTTTAGAAGAGACCAGAGGGCAGAGAGAGAGAGTTCAGTGAGTAAAGCGCTTGCCTTACACACTGCAGACCCAGACTGAATCCCCGGCACCCCGTATGGTCGCTGAGCCCACTAAGCACAGCTGGGTGTGGCCCCCAAACAAAACTAAAGCCAACAAGGAAAAGAACTCATGCTACCTCCCGATGCCTACCACTGTATAGATGTGTGGCAAAGGTACTGACGCCATAAATTAAGGCACTAGTATGTATCCCAGACCATGGAAGAGCACCTAAGTGATACTGAACAGAATTTTAAGATGCATTGCTTATGTCTGATGGAAATCCATTTATGCGCTGAAAAATTAATACAAAAAGGAATAAAGTATCATTGCCAATCATCCTAAACCACAACTGCACAAAACTAAGGTACCTTTACTTCTCCACATCTCCGCTTTTCGAATGCTAGTCTCTCTTCATCCGCCTTCTGTTCCCACTGCAGTTTTTCCAGCTGTTGGGTCATTATAGCCACTTTCTTTCTAACTTGTTCCTTAAGTACCTTATAATGATCCAGCTGCACCAAAAACATTTCAACATTGCCAGTTTAGAGAGAGAATCATCTTCATGTGTGTGAAAAAATATCAATTTTATTGACACTTATTTAGAAAGATGCAAAGGTAACAGAAGAGAGGAGTGTGTGTTTGAGAGAGAACACAGGCTTCTCCCGGGCGGAAACAGGTAAGCAAAGAAACAGCGACTAGCTGGCAAGAGATGTGTTCAAGAGAGATCACGGACTTGAAGACCAAACTGAGGACATGGCAATCTTATCGAAAGTGTGTTTTATATAACCACACCAAAATCTGCCATCATCTTTAGATAACGTGGCACATAAATGGAATCAATAAGGTATTTAAAACCGATATAAAATCTCTCCTTTTTTTTTTTTTTGCCTTAGTGCTGGGGATTAAGCCTAATGCCTCTAGCCAGAGCAACAGGGGCTACGGCATTTGCCTTGCATGCAGCCACCCTGGGTTGATCCCATGAGCACTGCCAGGGAGGTTATCTCTGGACTTTTTTTTCTGTTTTTTTTTTGTTCTGGGCCACACCCGGTGGTGCCAAGGGTTTACTTCTGGCTCCACACTCAGCAATCACTCTTGGCGCTGTTTAGGGACCACATGGGGTGCCAGGGATTGAATTCAGGAACTAGGTGAAAGGCAAGTGCCCTGTTTTCCACTGTACTATTTCTCCAGTACTGATCTCTGGTCCTCTTGAAGGCAATTCTATTTTGTTTAGTTTTGGGGCCATACTTGGCTCCCAGAGGTGCCCAGGGGCCATGCAATGCTGGGAACTGAGCCTGAGTCTCCCACATACAGAGCGTGCTCTTAGCCCATCAAGCTACACCCAACTCACTAAGAGAAAAACAAGAGGAGTTCAGAGAAAGCGAAGTATTTTTTCCCTATTTATACATAATCATCACTATTTATACAGTGATGATTAATTGACATTCTAAGATTTTTCGCTCCTTTGGGCTACACCTGGAAGTACCTGGGGACCATAAAATACTGGGGACAGAACCTCTAGCATGCAAAGCACACACTAGCCTTCGAGCAAGCTCCTCAGCCCACGACGTAGAGTATAAAATCAGAGATAAAATACGGCAGGCGCCTGAGCACGGTGGTTAAGACACTTGCCTCACATGCGGCCAGCCCAGGTTTGCTCCATGGAATCCTGTATGGTCCCTTGAGCACTGCCAGGTGTAATTACTGAGCACCGAGTCAGAAGTAAGCCCTGAGCATCACTAGGTGTGGCCCCAAAACCAAATTTTAAAAAAAGTGATAATATAAAATTTTATTGGATGTTTCTAACTATGAATTGCAAAATTTGGACACTATTTAAATTATATTATATTTAAATTACATTCTTCCTTTTAAAGTAAAATAATTTTCTTTAGAGAAAAATACTTTTTCGGGGAGGAGGGTGTTGGGGCCACCCCTGACATTGGGCAGGGTTTACTCCTAGCAGTGATAGGAGATCATCGGATGCAGTGGAGTCTGAAAGGTGACCAAGCACATGAAATCCCAATTCCTTAATCCCTACACTGTCTCTCCAGCCTCGAGGATTGATTTAGAGGAATATGAGGAAGAGAGAGACAGACACATGTTCAAGAGAGAAAAAGATGAGAGGACACATTTCAAGTTAATATGAGGGAAAATCTCTAAGATGAAGAATGCTCCTATTTACCAGAACTCTTATGTAAGTTAGGCATTAATGACTTAACACTTTAAGGAATTAATTTTCCTGCTGTGAATTAAATGATTATGGCTCTGAAGGTTACATGTCAGACTTTTAACCTTTTCTAATAGACATGAGAAAAAAATACTGTAAAAACACAAAAGATATAATTTAATCACCTAACTTATTAGAAAATGATATCATGTATCTTTTGAAGTACTTTTAATTACTTTAATTCATTAATTATCTAAGTGCTATCTAACCCTATATAAGAGAATGAACCTAAAGACTAAACTAAAATTCTATATTCAGTTTAAAGAATTGAAATTCCGAAATTTAGATCAAGGTATCTTAAATCTTAAGAAACATCAAGTGTCTTCCTTTAAAATTTTCAATGCAAAGGGAAAGCTGCATCTCCTGTGTGTTCTCTTTCACCTGACTGGCTTCTAATTCAATATCATGCCCTTTATGTAAGAGTTCTTCCTCCAGCTGCTTCTCGAAGCTTTTCCAGGCGCCATCTAAATCAGCCAGCTCCAACTCCAGGGCGCGAATGTCCGCTTCTTGTTTGGAACACTGTTTCTCACTGTCCCTTATTGACTTCTTAGCCACATCTAATTTCTTGAGGTGGTAAGAAGTATTTTCTTTGGCTTTAATGTACTGAGGCCTCTTCTGATTTAAAAGTGCTTCCAGAGATCTAAAAAAGATAAATGAAGTTTACTTTAAAGTAAATTCAACTTTTGAACTAGAGAGTCCGTAAGTTAAAGCGTTTGCCTTGCACGTGGCCAATCCCGGTTCAATTCCCAGGACCACATGTGATCCCACAAACACTGCCAGGAGAACTCTCTGAGCACAGAACTAGGAAAAAGAGCACCGAACACAGCTGGGTATGGCCTACACCTTCCCCCATTAAAAAATAAATAAATAAAAACTTATACAAAGAATGGGAAGTTCCTTTGTGACCAAATCATACATTTAACAATAATTTCAGGGGGCTGGAGCAGCCAAGCCCACTTTGATCCTGGTATCACGTGTCCCTGAGCACAGCCTGGAGCAGTCTCAGAGGTGTCTGAGCACACCAGGTGACCTGGCTCATGCCAACATACAGGGTCCCTGCTTCCCACCACCACCTTTGAGGCCAAGAGGTATCTCGAGGGGCACTTCTTGGAAGGACCTTCAAATACAATACAATTTTTAAAGCTGGCTTTTGGGGAGAGGGGGAGATAGCTTCGGTGGTGAAGCCCAGCTGGGTCCCCAGCAGTCTTGCAGGCCACCTGAGCGCTGCTGGGTGTGGCTCGCTCTAGAAAGGAACTGACCTTCAAAGCTGGGAGCAGACGTGGTTGCCAGAGGCTGAGCAAGTAGCAAGTGTTGGGCAAAGTTCAAACAGGTGAAGTATAGGATTAAGAAATCACAAAGTGCAATTTACGATAGGATTAATATTTGTGTTTTAGGCACACAATGTTACTGCCCCACACTCATTATGGTGTGCCAATATCCCTTTGGTCAGGAAATTTATTTAATTATTTATTTTTGCTTTTTGGGTCACACCCAGCAATGTACAGGGGTTACTCCTGGCGGTGCTCAGGGGACCCTATGCGATGCTGGGAATCGAATCTGGGTCTGCTGTGTGCAAGGCAAACACCCTCCCCGCTGTACTATCACTCCAACCCTAGGTCATTAAATCTTTAAGATTGTAAGATGTTTTGTTCTATTGTTTCTGGGGTCACATCCAGCGGAGCTCAGGGATCACTTCTGGATGGTGTCCATGGGGACTATATGCAGACCCAAAAATGAAACCCAGGTCAGCCACACGCAAGAAACTCACCTACTGTTCTACCTCTCCAGCCTCAAGACTGTAATTTTTTTTTTCTTTTTGGGTCACACCCGGCGATGCACAGGGGTTACTCCTGTTTCTGCACTCAGGAATCACCCCTGGCGGTGCTCAGGGGAACCTATGGGATGCTGTGAATCGAACTCGGGTCGGCTGCGTGCAAGGCAAATGCCCTATCCGCTGTGCTATTGCTCCAGCCCAAGACTATAAATGCCGGCTGCGATAGCACAGCGGTAGGGCGTTCGCCTTGCACGCAGCCAACATGGCCGACCCAAGTTCGATTCCTCCGCCCCTCTCGGAGAGCCCGGCAAGCTACCGAGA